>JAOWAW010034020.1:0-17565 GCA_028565695.1 Nicola tetela | reverse complement strand
TTCTTCAGGAAAGAGGAAAACCATTGGAGCGATTGAGTAGATACACCACAGTTTGACAATTTGAAGAGTAGACCATCTATTGACACACGATCGTACGCCTTGCTTAGATCCAGAAACGCCGTTTGGATGAGGTCCCCGTTATCGATAGCCATTTGCCACTTGTGGGTAAGGAAAGCTAGTTGGGTCACTGTAGAGTGGCGAGGAAGGAATCCGGATTGATGTCTGTATAAGAGGGACTCACTGAAAAGATTACTCCTACATCATGCTAACGATGCAGTGAGAAAGAAAAGAAAAAAAACAAGAAAAAGAGAAAGGGACAGAGACAAAGAAGATACCGATACATTGTGACACCTCCCATGAAACTGAACTGCTGTCAAGCATAATAGATTTTGGTGAGTGCTGTTTAACTTAATATTTTTGAACGTGTGGTCAGAATTTATTGTTGTCACTGTAAAAAAAAATTGCTGCAAATATCTCTTCAAGTTCTTCTCTTCCCCTTTCTCATACACCCTGTTGCTTGGGTTTGTTTTCCTTACATCACTTTTCACTTCTCATTCATAGGAGCGCACACAATGGACCGAGTCCAAACGCTAACACTTTTATTAAGCATTCTGGATAATGCAACACATGGTCTTAGTATATCTGCAATTTGATGATGCCTACTTTGCTTCTGGCAATCAATTGGCTAACAGTTTGTCAAGGGAACTGCTAAAATGAGAATGACACAAGATGAATTGGTGAAACATCCAATGTCTTGCATTCAACAACACAAATTCAAAGTTCAGTAAAATTTTTCATGCTTTTCCACTTCAACACTGCATTGTGGAGTTAACAGAACAAGAAGTGAAGTAATCAAGACTTGTTTCACCTAGAAAGGCTGTATATAGCATGAATTCACCTCCACAGTCTGTGTGTCAAATTGATGAATCTGAGTGACCACACACTGGAATCAAGCCCTTCTAAATAATGTCAAAAAACATCAGGCAAACACCACATTTTATGACAGGACAAGGTTAGATTAATATTGCAACACTGTGATACAACTAGAAAATGTAACAGAATAGTACAACACAGTGGCTTGCAACAGGACACTGTTACAGAATAGTGCAACACAGTGGCTTTCAACAGGTCACTGCTACAGGATAGTGCAACACAGTGGCTTGCAACAGGACACTGTTACAGAATAGTGCAACACAGTGGCCTGCAACAGGGCACTGTCACAGAATAGTGCAACACGGTGGCCCACAACATGATGAGCACTTGCAGTGACACTCAGGACAGCAGGTGCTGCAACAGCACTTCCAGCATGACCGCCGACAACGACAGCAGCAGCAGTCACAGTCATGACGTTTGTCGTCTCCAAGAAGAGGCAATGTGTCGTTGGTTTCAACTGGTTGAGCAGGAGCTGGCGGCCTGCTTTGAACCACAACCAGCACCTCTGTCAAACCACAGAAAGGAAGAGATACATGGATGGTCAAATTTCGTGAGGGAGGCTGCTAGACAAGGAAATGCTCTGATCGCTTTATCACAGGGATTAACAAAACTATCATACTATATTACGTATGTTGTCCTGGTTCTCTCATGCTTAACAAGTTAGTTTTGCAAGTGTAATCAAGTGAACTATCTTCAGTAGACAGCCTGAAGAAATCTTTCTAGTTAACCAAAATGGTGAGCTGCCTAGGCAGTGATTTGAGACAATGGGTCTTCTGAGCTTTTAACATTTATCCAGAGGAAATGATTGTAAAACAGCCAACCCAACTTTCTTTCCAAGTAATATTAGAAACATTGCTGCATCTTACAGAGAGGGAGTGAAATGACAACCAGGACACAGCTTCCACTACTAAGTGCAATAGTTGGTGAAGCTATCTGGATCAAGGCAATAACCTATTCACACATCTCTGTGACTAGTAATGGCTAAAAATTATGAGTCTTGCAACAAATAGCCAATAGCTAAACGTTGATGGGTTTGCATGAGGAAAAAGTGACAGTGCCAATTTATGACTGATCATTGTACTACCATAAATGCAGGACTGACATAATTCTATCATATTCCAGTGTATGCTTACCTGAAGCTGCACCACCTGATTCATTTTGTGGCTCTGAATGAGCCTTCTTTGCAGCATCCAGAGCTGCACGATAAAGAGCTTCCTCATGCTCAAGGCTTTCCCACGCGGCTGTCAACATCTTGTCACTGTTCTGCATACCACCATCATCCCCCCTCTGTAGCAAAATCACCTTCTCTGAAGTCTTGGTAGGTAGCTCATCTTCCTTGTAGTCAGCAAATTTGTTGTCAGCCTCCTTGAGGTCTTGCATTGAGAAATTGGAGAAATCATGCTCCTTGAATACTGCTGTGCGCTCTTTCATCCACTGCATCAACTTCGCCCGCTGCTCATCATCCTCCTTCTTTTTGATTGCTTTATCCAATGCTTGTCGGTAGTCAACCTGCTCATGTTGTAGCATCTGGAAGGATTGGTTGAGAGCTGGGGCAACCGGTGACTGTGCGAAGACGGAAAGAAACTGAGACACATCTGCACTCTTACTTGGCAGCTCTTGTACCGCATAGTCATTATCATATTGGTTGCGCAAAGCCTCTAGTGACTGGCGATCATCAGGGAAGTCCCTCCGGCTAAACACCTGTCGTTTGCGGTCCACCCACTTCTGCAGTTCGGCTGATCGAGCGAGCTGTGCCTCAGCCTCACGAATGGCAGCATCTAGAGCTCGTCGATACTCAGTTTGCTCCGTCTCCAAGTTCTGCCATGATTGTGTGAGTGCCTGTGCAGCACCAGGATTGCTTTCCACGTCTAGAGACTGACTTAGCTGGGTCTTTTCATTTGCTCTAGGCGGCAGCTCTTGACGCAAGTAGCCATTGTCAAACTCAGAAGCCAAGCGCTGCAGTTCAGGAAGACTAGGTGGAAAATCACGACGGCTAAAGGCCTGCCTCTTCATCGTTATCCACATGTCAAGTGCCTCAAGTCGCCGTTTGCGGTCTTCACTCTGTTGCACCAAAGCACGCATGGCTGCATCCAGCTCTCGACGGTAGTTTCCTTGGTGATTCTGCATAGTAGCCCATAATCCATTCAGCTCATCTGCATCATTTGTTTCTCTGTGCTCCATAAAGGTTTGTGTTAGCTGACCTTTCTGCTGCTGCTTGGGTGGAAGCTCAGCTGTCAGGTATGGTCCATCAAAGCTGGCAGCAAGCTGTTGAAGTTTCTTGAGATCTGCTGGGAAGTTGAGCTGAGTGAACGTACACTGCTTGGTTGCTATCCATTGCTTCAGGTCACTTAGTTCCCTTTGACGTTTCTCCTTCTCGGCACGATCTTTTGTGGCTGCCTCTTCTCTGTCTTTCGCTCGTATTATTTCATCTAATGCTCTTCGATAGTTGACCTGCTCCTGCTGTAGCTTCTGGAAGGATTCATTGAGGACTGGTGCAGCCGCCAGTTGCGCATACTCAGCAACAAATCCAGAGAGTTGCTCTGTCTTGTCTGGCAGCTCCTTTGCAGCATACTCATCATCGTACTGGCTGCGCAGGCTCTCGAGCACCTGGCGGTCGTCAGGAAAGTCTCTGCGGCTAAAATCCTGTAGTTTAGAGTCCACCCACTTCTGCAGTTCAGCTGATCGGGCAAGCTGAGCTCCAGCCTCGCGAATAGCAGCATCTAAAGCTTGTCGATAGTCGCTTTGCTCCGTCTCCAAATTCTGCCATGATTGTGTAAGTGTCTGTGCAGTGCCATGGTCGCCGTCTTCTTCCAGAGATCGACTTAGTTCCATCTTCTCATCTGCTCTAGGAGGAAGCTCCTCCAGCAAGTAGCCAGTGTCGAACTCTGAAGCCAAACGCTGCAACTCAGGTAGACTCGGTGGAAAATTGCGATGAGCAAATGCTGTTCTCTTGCTCAAAATCCACTGGTTGAGGTTGCTCAGCCTTTGTAAGTCAGCGTTTTGTTTTTTGGCTGCTTGAAGAGCTGCTGTAAGGGCCTGGCGATACTCTTTTTGTTCCCTCAGCAGATCTGCCCAGTCTGCCTGCAAAGTTTTGGCACTCTCAGTTTCACTATTATCTCCAAGTTCACGTAGAAGCTGGTCTTTCTCGGTTGCTTTCAGTGGCAATTCAGTCACGAGATACGCATTGTCAAAATCATCAGCAAGCTGAAGGAGAGTGTTCACATCAGATGGAAAATCACGCTTGGAAAATGCCTGCCTCTTTGTTGCAATCCACTTACTCAGTTCCTCAAGCTGCTGCTTGCGAGCGTCATTCTTCTTTCTCAAAGCTTGCAGTGCCGCTTCTAGCTCCTTCCGATAATTATCTTGGTGATCTGTCATTGCGGCCCATGCATCACTCAACTCATCTACCTCTGCTGTTTCTCCATGCTCCAACATAATACTTGCAACCTGATCTTTCTGCTGTTGCTTGGCAGGCAGCTCTGCTGCAACATATGGTCCATCAAAGTCTGCCACAAGTTCCTCAAGTTTCCTCACATCAGCCGGAAAGTCAAGGTTTGTAAAGATTGACTGCTTGGATGCAATCCATGCATTCAGTTCGTCTAGCTGGTGCTGGCGTTTTTCTTTCTCTTCATGATCTCTTAGAGCTGCCTCGAGTGCCGCACGATACTGATTGTGCTCAGTGCACATTGCTTGCCAGGTATCTTCAAAATCAAAATCGGTCTCCCCTGCACTTTCCAAGCAAACGTCTAGGGCAGCTTTCTGCTCTTTCTTCTGTACAAATTCTCCGCCATCAAATTTGTCGAGGTTTGAAAGCAGCTGCTTCAGTTGATCTTGGCTCATCGATGAGAACTCACGCCGTGTGAAGTCGCTCTGCTTTTGTCGGGCCCACTGCATTAGCTCATTGGAATCAGCAACTGCTTGCCGTCGAGCTTGGCAAGCAGTAATTGCATCATCCAGCGCTTTTCGATAATCCGCTTGCTCCTGTTGCAGCGCCTTCCAATCAGTAAGCAGCCTTTGCTGAAGGTCAGCAAACTGGACATCATCTTCCATCTGCTGGGTGAGTTCGTTTCTCTGACGATGCCGAGGAGGCAGCTTGTTCTTGAGGTACTCATCGTCATAGTTGATGCGAAGAGTTTGCAGTGATTCAAAATCTAATGGGAATGACAGGTTTGCAAACTTAGTCCGCTTTGCACCGACCCACTGGAGCAAGTCGTCAACAGAAGCTGTCAACGATTCAACTTGTCGTTTTCTCTGCAAAGCTTTTTCCAACTCAGCCCGATAGGCCTCCTTCTCATTCTCCATTTCCTTCCATGCCGATTCAAGCTGATCACAGTCACGTTGTGCCTCATCATTCTCAATGACACATTCGCTACCTGTCGCCATCTGCTCAATCTCGCCATGCAAAGAATGACTCTCTGACTTCTTTGGAGGCTGCTCTTTCTCATCGAATGACTTCAAGTCTGAGAGAAGAGTCTCAAGCTCAGAGATGTCATCTGGAAAGTCGCGCTGTTTGAACTTCTCTGTCGAAGCTGCCAGCCAGGCCAGAAGACCATCAAGACGGTCTGCCTTGCTTTTTCGCAACCTCTCTCGAATCCGTGCAATGGCAGCTGTGAGCGCTTCTTTGTATAGAGGCCTTTCTGTGGACAATGCTGCCCAAGCAGAGAGGAGAGCATCTACTGATTCTTGAGTTGATGCATCCACTCCACCATGCTCCACATACTTTGCAAGTTCCTCTTCAATCTGCAGAAGAGTACAGAGAAGCAAGGTATAATTTTTCAAAACAGTAAAGTTGCTTTCAGGGTAGCACACACCAGCAGGTTATGTTTTCTTTTTGTAACCTAGAGAGCACTGTCTTTTCACAATGCCATATAGAGTGTTATTATTTATAAAGTAGTCAGCTATGACGACATCACAACTCGAGAACACTAACCATCATTTCCACAGTCTCACACCTTCCTTGCAAAGTACTGCACAGGGATGTTGTGTTTTATAGTGGCACAGAATATTTTCCCAAAGAGTACTGTTATGCATGTAGACAATGATGTGAAACTTCTACTGCACATTGACACTGAATAAACTATGTCATAAATATTCTATGCACCCCCAATGACTTGCTTACTCTGCGTTTGCCTCGTAACCATGGTAACATTGGCATCATGGCGCTTATGAATAAGCTTACCTCATTCTTCTGCTTGTCCTTCTGCGGCAGCTCGAAGCTCTCGTGCATATCGAGTTGCTCGCTGAGCGCATGGAGCGCGGCCCAACTATCAGGGAACGACGACCTCTTCGAGAACGTGTCCGTTTGCTCTTCCGTCCAGCGCTGCAGGTCAGTGGTTTTTTGTCGGAAAGCACGCATGCGCTCCTTAGCTTCCTCGATGCTTTTCTCCAAAGCGGCTTTGTAAGCCGTCGCCTCCGGAAGCAGTCCATCAGACCAGGCGGCAGAGATGTCATCGGCGCTTGGCTTGAGATCAGCTAGTTGCGTGTCGCCTGTAGCTCGAAGCCGCTCTGCCAGTGCAGGATATTCGTCAATCAGGCGTTCTATCTCGCTTTCTTTGCTTGTAAATTCCTCACCGCTCATGAACGCCTCGTGACCCTTGAGCAGTTCTCGCAGAGCACCGACATTGCCCAACGGGAAGTCGTAGGGCGGCGAGAGCTCTCCCTTCTTCTCGTTGATCCATTGCAATAGCTCGTCTGCGGCCTGCGTGAACTTCGCCTTCTCCTCCAAACGTGGTCCATTGTCTACCTCTGTTTGTGCCGGCCCGTCAGCGGCTTCCTGCGCCTGCTGCGAACTAGCTTCTGCTTCGTCCGGCAGTGCGTCTTTGAGTAGCGCAACGTAAGTAAGGATGGACTTCTCGTCTGGTGTAGCGACCGTCACGTCTTCCGGATCGAGCAGAGCTGCCACGTTCAACTCACTCTCAGCTACCTGTAACACGAAGAAAAGATTAGCGAAAGTTCGTTATTATACGATGAGCTCACTGGATGCGGATGCCAGTTCATTTACCTGGTACTTGTTGCTAGCGCATGCGTATAGATGACGGTACTTCCCCAGCTAATGCCCGTCTACTGTTGTCCTGAACACTGCTCCAGGCTATGTTTTCAGAACATGCATCTGGTTCATCCTCTCGATTCCTCCGCGCTCAGTGGTTGCAGCCTTGCCCTAGACTCCTACCTCAAACCCTTGTCCGAACTCCACGAAGTCGTTGCATGCCGTAGTACTTCTCTTTTGTTGTCGAACTTGTCGAATTGAATAGGACAGCATGCAAGTAACAGTTAGGTGCACTAGTTTTTGCTAGCCTGACGTAGACCTCGTATGCATCACGTGATACCAAAGCTGCTGAATGGGCCGTTGAAGAGCAACCGACACTGCTCACTGCACTACACTACGGTCTTAGTGGTACCTGCTAGCCCGAGGCGGTCGAAGCGAGCGTCAAGCTCAACCATTGCTGGTATAACCGGTAAATGTAGCAGGTTAACCTTGCAAAAAAATCATTTGGCTCACGTGAGCTGTCATAACGCGACTTATTTACGCGACGGGCAAGAGAGAATTGAAGTGGGATCCACGACCAACATATGAGACAACACTAACGCCGAGCTGATAGGCAAGGATGATTCCTTGTTTAAACCAGTCGTGCAACCTGCGCAAAGATTTGTGGTCAACCATACCGCACTGTCTGAAAAGCGGCGTAAACGTGCAAAATGCTTGTACAAGTCCTCACCTGGGATCTTCTCAGGAGCTTACTCTAACCCTTGCCACTGTTACCAGTCCTAGCCCCTAAGAAAGGGTAGCCGCAGAAGTACTTCTAAAGCATATGCTACATTCTAGTACTATTACATCAGCAGCCTCTCCAGATCTCTCTGTATGGGTTAGAGCCACCAGAAAACCGTCCCTTTTCGGAAAAGTAGGTGACAGCAAGTACACCAGCCTGGTAGCTAAGTCGAGCTCATGAATTAAGCCAGGCAAAGGAATCCATAAAAAGTTTTTAAATAGGACTCGCGTCGCTCGCAGGTTGAGACCGTCTTGACGACTCTGCACGAGAACAACGTGACTACCAATATTTATATTCAAGAGGTTAAACACAGGAAAAGAAGTATGGAGTCGAATTACAAGATACTCGGCAGTGACGCTGTCGATGCGCCCTTGACGCGTACTGACCTCGAACGCTTGCTCCAGGTTTTCGTGCGCTTTATCAGGCGTCAGCGAGCTGTAGTTCACCAGGTCAGGTCGGTGGTGATGGATGATGGCGTTGAACGCCAGACCGTCTCTCCAGCTCGTCGTGAAGTTGGTGATCTCGACATTGCTGTAGTCTTCGGTGCAGCTGCGACACCAGTTCAGCAACTTCGCCTTTCCCTCAGCCTGGCTTCCCTCGCCTGCCCCGGAGATTTGGTATTTCAAAATTAGGGTCCAGATGAGACCGAGCGTTAGCTTGGCGTTCCCATCGCAGAGATCTCCAGCGTCGATGTTCACCAGGCGAACGCCGTCGCCTGCCAAAAATTTCAGAACAGCATTGAGATTGGCAACGCGGTGCACGCGCATCTTTCCCTTCTCTCGCGGCAAGCGCTTTCCGCGCAGAACCTCTAGGAGCTGCATCAGCTTCACACCGTCCCGGAGATCCATAAAAAGATCGTCGACCTTGGCGTTGGCCTTGCGCAGGTGCGCGTTCATCCATTTTGTGAAGGTCTTCTTCTGCGTTTCCTGGCGAGCGCTACCGTCCTTGCCGAATGGCTGATGTGTCGTTGAGGGGGACGAGTCAGCCATCTTGCCAAAAGAACAGTTGCTCTTCGCTTTGCCTTCTTTCTTTATAAAGCTTCCCGCATCAGGCTGAGCTGACGGCTTGCTATGCAGAGCGCACCGGCCGGGGTGGGAATATATGACTTGGGCGGTTAGGCGTCAGGATGGGCGGACGTGCCCGGCCGACTTTGTTGGTACGGTTCGCGCTAGCGACAGCACACACTTTTCCCACCTTTCAGCTGTACTGACTTCTCGCTGCCTAGTGCCTACGCAACCGAGCCGCCACCAACAGCGATGAAGTTGTCGTATTCTCCTTACAGTCCTTTGAGCGTGAGGTTCCCGCGACAACAGAACTTGGCTTCGCCAGAATAAACCTAGTTTTTCTCGTATGTGCAAGCGCTATGTTCGCGTCAAGTTGTAGGCACAATGTGCCATGCAAGCGAGCCGCAAGACCAAACAGCTGACCAGCTCCATTCAAGCAAAATAAAGTCACTCTCGAGAAGTGGTTAACACGGAGCGCAGATCCAGCCTCAGGGCTTCGCCGGCGCGAACAGTATCTGCGCGCAGCGTGGGCAGTTATCGCAGTTTGACATCTCGGTTCAGTGGTCAATGGACCTGGACTGTCCGTCCACAGATTTTTAGCAGCGTAGCTGGTGCGACCCGTGCAGGAAAGAGTGCATGCGCAACAGCAAGGATTGTTGGCCATGATTCACGGGGAATAAGAGGGGCATGACTTGTTGCACGTCACCGCTGACTGCAAAATTACGGCCAACTTATAATTTTTGCTCAATATGCGCAAGTGTTTCAGAATGGCGGATCATGAGTGTAGGTTTCTGTAGATGGTAGTCGCCGAAATGCTAGCTGTTTCGGTGCAACTTTAAATTCCGTATGAGGACTAGGAGGGCTTCATCAATGCATGTATGTACTGGCAGATAAATGCTAGGTCGAGATTAAATTTAGTAAATTTGGTCTCTTACCGAATTTACCGAAAATTTCTTGCAACCGAAATTATCTGGGATTACAGTAGTTCTTTGCCGTGGTACATCATATGCCATGTATCATAACAATGACGTATGTTCACTTCTTTCGTGTACACGTAACGTAACAGCGATCATATATCGGCTATATCAGCATGATGAGGGCTACATATATATGTAGTCTCGTACATGTATGATCGTAGCACTTATCCTAGAGGCCAGGACACAGGCTATGCCATTCACATGTACATAAGGGATAATGAGGATCCTGGACGATGGCTGAACGATGGCACGATACCATGCATGCTACTTATGTCGACTCGCCAGCTGACGCACCAAATGAACTGTCAGCTCTGGAGCTGCTGCTGCCATATCCGAGAGGCTAAACACTCGTAGGTGGAACATGTATGATCGGCGGCTCAAGATCGTACATGTTTCAATGTCTTCAAGAATTGCCGCATTTAGTAGAAAGCTCAACAGGCACTTGGTCTTCTGCAATGAGGACTTACTAACGAGGAAAAGAATGGGATGTAGCAGAAGGCAAAGGCTCAAAACTTTCGAAAGGACCCAGGAAACAGGATTGTTTACACCTCCAATCGCATGCATGATCTGAGAAAAAAAATATCAATTCTTAGGTGAGCTTGAGTTAGCACTTGGGAAACCCGGACTGGGTAGTCATAACAAGCCACCGGTACACTGGAACATCCGTTCTTGGGGTAGATCTACCATGCGTATCAGTGACAGCGGCTTATATGCCAGCCTATCGGGTATCTGTTGGATCCCCGTCCCGTTAATCTAAAACACAGGCAAAACTAAGAGTGTCGTACATTTACAAGAGTGATAAACGTGGTGATGTATATCCCAACAGCCAGTAGATTGACCGTACCACGAGTATTACACCTTGTAGCGGGTCTATATTAGGCTTAAGCTTACTACTTTAGTACCGGTTTCGTGATCACTGAATCTGTGCTGGCGTCGATTGGGGCGTTATCTATAGAGCCTATACACAGGTACGGATACAGTTTATTTTATTTTATTTTTTTTGTTTCGGGGCCCCTATGCCTGCATCAAACAGTCTCCCGATCATGGATGCTAGTAACTCATCTGATCGAAGGGACATTCAATACTAACGTCAATGCAGCAAGACTTCGTATTGCTCCCTCCTTCATGATCACCCACTTTCTTCCCCTACTCGAGACTATACATTTTTACAAGAGCGGCAGACACTGCACTGGATGCATACAGCTAGATCGGTGTTCGTATCCGTTTCATTTGATCCTTTACGAATAGAAGACAGAACTTGACAGCCAGCTGCAGTCTAGAGTCCCGTCACTCCATCAAAACACCTGGTCTTCACTTAACAAAGAAATCTCCCCACTCCTTACTCCACTTCATCAAGCCCTCTCAAATGATGACATCTCTCCCTCCGACGCTGCAACATCCTTCTCAAATACCTTAACTTCCGTTTTAAAAACAAAACCAGAATTTCAATCACCTCTCTCAAAACAATATATTCAAAGAACATCAAAACTTCTAAAAAAATTGAAAAGAGAAAAAAATACTCTCCGTAATAAAGCCTTTGCCCCGAATGCCACAAGTTCTCTCCACTCTGACTTTTATCGAACTGTCCTCCTCAATGCACCTACGTCTTAAACTTTGCTAAATGCTGCTCCCTCCCTATCATCTCTGGCTCTGCCAAACCGATTCCCTTCCCTATTCATGGTGCTCCCCTTCCAACTCTTTGACAAGCCCCACAAATACCTCGGTTCCGTCATAGGCCCCTCCTCTACTTCTGATTGTGGTTTTCTCTTCATCAGAAAAAAACTATCAACCTCCCTTGCAAATATTGACTCCTCTCTCATCCGCCCTGAGTTCAAACAAGTGGTGTGCGCATGGAGCAGTCGCAGGCCATATGGTTTTCATATTGCGGATGCCGAATGCCACGTAAAGTCCACATTGAAGCACCCATTGAAGCTCTACATTGCATACAGGACTAGGACCGGGTTGCTACAAGCTGCAACAAAGCTAAGCTGCTTTGGTTGGGACAAACGAGGTGGAAATTGCGTTTACAGCGACAGAGTTCCTTGGGCTGATGCTCATCATGCAGTCTACCATGTAGATCTTGAAGATGCGACTAAAACAAACCTACGTGCACGAAGCGCAGTGTCGGCATGCTGGAATTGTTTCAGCTTGGCGGAACCAAATCCGCTTGCATGCACTCAACTGCACGAGTCATGTGGCCCTTTCCGTCTAATGTTCACCAAGTCTCGTGTTGGCTCAATCAGGACACGCACTATTTCAGAGCTGGAACTACTTGCATCTGTCATTGGCGTACGACTCGCTGGATATCTCTCCCGCTGTCTGCCCAAACTGCAAGTTTTCTTCTGCTCAGACGGTCAAATCATTCTCTGTTAGATCTCCGATTTGAAACCTCCGCGAAGATCTTTCTAAAGAACCGTGTCAAGGAAGTCCTCGCTAGATCAACTTGCTCTCAGAGGTCTTGCTGCCCAACAAGTTCAGAGCTCACGGCAACAGCTGCAATCAAATCAGCGGTGGGTTCGGGACTCCCTAGCGTCTAGAATTTGTTCCTCTTCCCTTTTTTCCACACGGCTTCGGAAAGGTTTTCTCTGGCGATGTATTTCGAAAGGTAGATCTCGGTTCATGGCATACATTACAAACAACTGCAGTTGCGCTGCATGACTCGGTTGAAGTATGCACGCCTCACTACCGTACGTTTTGATCGGGAAAAAAAAGACGCGATTAGCGCGCGCTGTCTAGTAACGGTTGCAGCGTGACGGACACACACACGCAGACACAGACACAGACACGGACACGAATTAATCGTCTGTGGAGCCCTACTCAGCCCCTACGCGCCTGACGACGGCAATTAAAAGTCTACACTAACTACATACTTCCATCCCTCCGTTTCCACCTCACTGTCCACAATCTAAACAAATCTCAACTTACCTCCCTTGATGCTCTCTCTTCAAAATTCCTAAAATCCTGGCTCTTATTACCTTGCTGTGCTACCACTGCTATCCTTCATGACACAGTCTCCCTAAATGTCCCCACTATTTCCTCTCTTTACCTTGAATGTCACGCTCTCTCTTTTGCCGCGCTCTCTCATTCTCCAGACTTTCGCGTCCGCTCAGCACTCTCTTAGAAAATCTCTTCCTCATCATCTAAACCTTCTACTTTGTCAGCCTGCAACCAAATAGTCTCACCCGTTCTAGATCTCAAGATCTCAGAGAAACCCCTGACAACACCCAGACCCTACTCTCTACCAACCTTCAACAAATTAAAACGAAACTTAAACAGAAATTACATGAACGCCTTCTCACCTTCTACCACAACAAAGTTCAACCCTTCCTAGTACAAGATTCCTTCCTAAACCTTCTTCACCTCGAACAGACTGACGCAACTTGGAAATCCTACATCTACTCTCTTTCAAAAGGTCTTATATCCTATATCCTTCAATCCTCTATTGAGTGTCTGCCCACCCTTGCCACACTAATTAAAACGCATGCATAAACGCTCATCCTCCTGCTGCCTCCATCGCCAAAACCACCAAACCCTCCATCACATACTAAATCACTGCTCTCACTTCCTCAAACAAGGCCGTTACACATGGCGACATAACTCTGTCCTTAAGCACCTCGTCCTCTCTCTCAACTCAGCATACCAAAACTCGGAACACCCTGAAATTTTTGCTGATCTCCCTAACCACTTGTCCCCCTCTGGATCCACTATTCCTCTTGACATAATCCCAACTCCATTACGACCTGATCTTGTTCTTATCTTCCCAAGCAAACACATCCTCCTCATCGAACTAACCATCCCTTTTGAAGTTAACATCCAATCGGCCCATTCACGCAAATCTGACCGCTACGCCCCCCTCATTTTCGACCTCAAGCACGCTTCCTACCATCCAAAACTTATCACCCTCGAAATCGGCTCCCGTGGTTTCCTCTCCCACCCAAATTTCACTAACCTAACATCGATCCTCCCATCTAAATCCCCTGTTTGTCCCAAACATCTCCGCAATGATCTATCCCAAATCGCCACCTCTGTTCCTATGCAATCTTTTCCTCCCGCTCAGAACCCACCTGGACCACACCTCCCCTCCTATCTTCTTGGTCCTCTTGATTCTCTTTAATATTATTTTCAACAAGGCCCGCTAGGGGAGGCGTCGTCTTTTTTCTTTTCATGCATGCAATAGGACGTCTCCCTCTCTTTGTACTTATGTCTTCTCTCCTTTTTATGTCATCTTGTAATACAGACCTGTCGAGTAGCGAGTGGTCTGTAAATCCATGCATATCGTATTATATTTTCCTCAGTTCTGATATGTACGTCCCACCGCCCTACATAACCTTGTATGTCTTATTTGCTTTTTCCGCTGTGATAGACATATCCGAGGGGGGTGCCTGGGACAACTCTTTATAAAATATTCAATAAAGAGTATCAAACACTACGACCAGAGTCCAACAACCACATTTCTAAGAGCTTGGTGTACAGGGCTTCTAGAGAACTGCTAGCCTTTATTCCAGGAATGTGACATTAAATGTACTCAGCAGCTTGAAGGGTTCACTGCATATTAAAGCTTACATCAGTAACACTTCTTTCGTAAAAACAAAATGGTCAAGGAGGAACATCGTCAAAGACTTGACATGTACTTTTATACTTTGAAATTGGTACTGTTTGTTTCGAAGCGAAGTCAGTTTCGAACAACATGTCCAAACGTCTTCTTTGAACCAAAGTGACAGCTTTGCATGGCAATGCAAATACCCTTAAAAGTGTATATTCAGCTTGAAACAGAGCATAAGCTCTGCAGCCTAAAAATAGCGACCAATGCCGCGTTGCTCCTTTTGAAACTGGTTACTAATAAAACGAATTAGTGTAGAACCATTCTCCGGGGAGTCAGGATTCTGTTTCACTGCCACGCAATTTTTAGAAGTTGAAAGCACAGCTTGAAGGATAGGACGTTTATCCACTCGATACAAGTCGCTGTACAACTGTTCCAAGATGGCTCTGGCCTTGCGTGCGTTGTAGTGACGCATGGTAAGGAAAAGATGATGCACGACGTGTGTGCTGCCGATCCCGAAGTGCAGCCAGTTGATCCATTCCGGGTAATTGCGTTCGATGGCGCACAAGGAATCTTTTGTCCAGTTCCACGCTTCTCCGTTGTAGTGCGGCGTGCTTTCGTCTGTGTGGTGTAAGTAGATGTACAGTACCAGCCAGCCATTGACAACCAGGTACGGTCCGCCGTAGAGTGCTGCCACCGGACCAAAGCCATGTACATTGCACATGTAGCCAAGAAAACCGAGCTAGCAATAACGTCAACTGTCGACAGCCACACTTTCCACCAGACGTTCCGCGGAAAGAGTTTGTTAGACTAGGAAAGAACGAAGTGATTAGTTCTTCCACGCACAGCGCCACCTGTCGAACCAGTGAGAAGGTATGCTGGCCAGCCGAAGAAGTAACCGATAAAGAGGGTGAACAAGCTAAAAGCATCGTCCCCGATTGACGCCTTTAAACGCGCAAGGAAACTTCTTCGTGCGGCCTCGTTCGCGCGGACAGGAACGTGCGTCTCTCCTTCATCCAAGTGGTTTGTCCGCGAATGGTGGACAGAATGGTTATACTGCCAAGAAAAGTAGGGCACCAAGAAGAACGTGTGCAAGGGAAAACCTAGGAGATCATTGGGCCAACGGCGACTAGACATTGCACCGTGACCGCACTCATGACCCAACACCAAAACACCAGCTGCAACGGTGCCGCTGTAGAGGACGTAGATTATCCAGAGAGGTAAGGCCCACAATTTCATTGGAATCAATTTCGCCGAAACAACTGTGCTGATGGCCAGAAGAGCGAGAGCCCGCGTCAAGCTCAGCAAAAACCGTCCTTCCCGTCGGACAAAAAGCGCAGCCGGAAGAGCTTTCTTCATCTCTGTGAACGTTTTCTGATCAACCTCCATCTTGCGAGCCTGGAAGCTGCACCGTGGTCAACCTCTACTACTAATCTAAGACGGCCATGGATTGCCAAATCGAACTCGATTAGCTGTAGAGTACTTGTTGCTGCGTATTCTCGGGCTGTGACCGTAGTACTCAAGGGACCGGTGGCAGCAGATCGAACCGACTATAGCTAGCCCTTTTGCACATTACTTTCACGATGTAGACGCGCTTTCATTACGTTGTGTTACTCTCCAGAAGTACGAACAGGTATGATTGTGTTCTGAGCTAAAATTGCTGCTTAGGTTTCGATATATGCCATTTTTACCACAGACACTTTGATGAACGGTAAAATCAATTGCTTTCTTTTCGTCGAATAGTGCCGGCCCACTTTCCTTTCCATTGTGCATAGTGTGTTAGCTCTTTAGCATTCAGTACCTTCAGGTCGTAGGTGCTTTAATTTAAAATTCTCGAGCCACCACCGCGCTGGGCTAAAAACCGCCTGCGCTGATCGCGTACGGTACTGGTCGTGCACAGCATGGTACAGCAGAATCCAGAAGCAATATTCGTCGGGGATAGTTCACTCCAGGGCAGAGTATCCCCCGTGATAGATTATTACCGCAGGGAAGTCACGGCAGACTGCAAGGATGTCAGCTCTTGTTCTTCCTGAAGAACCCCGGACAATGTCGGCTTGTTTTGGATAATTATAGGTAATTGTAATATAGAGGAATGAGCCCGCTATTTGAAGCACAATTTTGTTGTGCGTCTGAATCGTACCGCAGCAGTGTGATGTCTGAGCAGTCTGTTCGGCAACGAATCCCGTAAGCTGATTCGCCAGTAAGGATGAATCAAAGATTTGGAGGCTTTCTGCCAAAAATAAAGGCGTAAGAACATGGAGATCACCCAGGAAGTCCTCAATGTTTCGAGCAGTTTCTTAGGATATTATCGATAAGCCACTCACTCGGCCGCTTCGGCATCCAAGCAAAGACATCTTACATTTGTAGTGTTATTATCGACGCACGACTTCCAGCGATATACCAGCAGGTCGCTACCTGGACGTGAACTTTGGAGGCGAGTGTTTGTTTACTCTTTTGGACCTGTGCCCATTATCTATGCGCTTCCTTGTTCTAATGGACGTTAGGTAGGCAGAGTAGCGTGGAGAGAGTGTGCGTTCTGGTTGCTTGATATGCTCCAAGCGACAGCAAGTTACGTTGTAGTTTTGTATGCGTGCTGGAGTGTGTGCATCAGGGTTGTCCAGTGTTTCGCCTTTAGCTATATAGAATTCTCTTTGAGATGTTCAGTGTGAGCCCTTCCATCGTCCACCTTCAGCTAATTACTCCGAGGTGCAGCAACAAGCAGGAGGGTTTCATGACACTGCAAACCCCTGCGATCTTCATGCAGAGTAAGAATGGCAACTTTGGAGCGGCTGAGTTTTTAATTACCGCGTTTCACTCGCACCAATATTTTGCATGCTTTGGGATCACGGATTGCTACAGCTTTAGTTTTGGGGATAATGTCGCCTTCGTGAAATACTGTCTTTCTGTGCGAGGCAAAGTGAGCCGGTAAATCTAGTGACTCACTGTGACAATACAAAGGCTGGGAATCTGTTTCCAGTGTTCTTAGCCGTAGCGTACTGAAACTTCCGTGTCGAGAAAGAAGCACCAGCAGGGTATTGGCCTGGTGTGCGCAGTTGGTCTTGATGTCGGAGTGTTGAAGGCTGAGAACTGCTTCGGGTGGATCTAGTCTGTTGTAAGGCTTATGAGATTTGATGCGTTTATGTCACGATATGCCTCGATAGTTTTTCCATAAACTTTCTAATCTACTCCTGAGCAGAACTTGATATTCCCCTTCCCTAGTTAGTTCTCAAAAGGAGCAAAAGTTCTCAGATCGGCTCCAGAGTAGATTCTCCCCCGGGGATACAGCTGTTTGTACCTTTCTTTACGTGAGCGGACGTTGCCGGACACTCGCCGAACTAGAATAT
>JAOWAW010033909.1:0-12509 GCA_028565695.1 Nicola tetela | reverse complement strand
GGGTAAGAATATTAGTAGACTGACATTGTATGTGCCACAGTACACACACACACACACACACACACACACACACACACACACACACACACACACACACACACGCATACACACATATGCACACACATACACATACACACACATACACACATGCACACATACACACACCACTGGCAATATGTATGCAATATCAACTGAGTTCTTGTGAATATCGGCCAATAGTTGCCATGTCACTATATGCCCCAAGGTGTGAAAAGTTTACTGAGTCACTATATTGGATGAAGCAAACTACAGAAGCTGAGGGACATACAACAAGGCAAATATGCTGATACTCAAGAGCGCAGGACTAATGTTGTACTTACTAAAGATCCCATTCGATTCTTGCTTGCTTTTTTGAAGAGTGCACTACCAAGAGAAAGCATGCAGTTCATTTTTGAAGAGCTCAATACAAAAAGAAAGCATGTGGCAACCATGCGATGCAGGTTGCAAGTTCTCTAGAGTCACTTGTCACTGGCTCTTGGCAAGCAGTCCCAAGTGGCACAGTCATTAAGATCACAGGTTTCACTTGAGTGGTCTCGGTTCGAGCCCTCTCCTGGATTGCATTTTTCTTCACTGATTTTCCCTTCATTTTCTTTCCTTCCGTTCAAAGTCTTCTCTTTCATGCAAAATTGACCAAGTGTAACAGAGTACTCTTGACTCTACTTGTACTTTGGTTCTGACTTCTAAAAAGAAAGGTTGTCATAATGAAAACTTAAGCATGTAACAATGACATTATTTCATGCTTAAGTATGAAATATTGTGCCATATATCTGGTTGCAACTTGTATGTGAAAGATGGGAAATTGGGTGTTATTGACTGGTGGATTTGGGATAACACTCATGACACATGTGCCCTGGCAATATGTTAGTATATTACCATATGCGTAGATCTAGCCACAGTGATTGCATCATCACATGCACATTCCTTTTCTGCAGACGTGAGAATGATATACACAGCCTGCACATGATATTGGCTGACACATTACAGCTTGAGAGTGAGGCAAGCACAAACACCTGTTTGGAAAGTGTGGATGGAAATTTTCCTGAGGAAGCACAGACACCCACATTGGAACAGTCCTGTGGAGAGAGCGACCTCACACCTGGTGAGATATTGATACAGTAGTAAGGGTTAGTTTCACAAGATGATATTCAGGGCTAATATCATAGGGAACATGTAGATCTATATAGTAATATTGGCAGCATTCATAAAGCTCCATGTTGCATCTTATTTTTTCACATACTGGAAAAATTTGAAGTGTACTTTTTGCTACTTCTTCAGCTGCAAGAGTCAGTGATCCAGAAGTGCATCATCTTCAACCGCTTATTCATCAGCTGCAAAGGTCAGTTCTGAGGAGAGAATCATTTCACACCACACACACATGCTGATAATATGGTTAGCTAATATGAGATATCAAAAGGATGGTATTTCACTTACTTTCAAAATTTCTGTGTATTGAGCTTGCAAGAAGCAGTCAGGCTATGAGAGCAACTTCCTTTGCAAAAAATGGTTTACTTTTGCAGAGAGTGTCAGACAGCGCTTGGACAGCAGCTCTTTGAGAAGGGATTTCAACTTTTAGCCACGGACTCTGGTGACATGACAGTAAGAAAAGAGTTTGCTATGGCCAAGTATGGAGTATGAGCTTTGTAATATGAGGAAAATCTACTAAGGACATGATATATAGCCTTAATAAGATTTCCATTTAAAAGTCTTACATATGTTGTGCCTCATATGCGGCCTACTGCATAATGAACAGACCAGTGATCACATTCTCTGACAGTTCTATGCTGCTGATGTGATTTGAAGAGTGGCATTAGCCATTGTATAATAGAAAACCAGATGGGAAAGAGGTGTGGGAGAATGTTCCCCCAAAGAGTGCTTGGCTTTCTATTGGCCAAAGAGTGCTGTTTTGGACAGCTCTTATTGCTGCTTTGATGAAAAGTGGTGGCAAGTTTGTCTTTGCTGACATTGATTTTGTTTCTCAATTTCACTTTTAACAGGAACAGCTGCACCAGCTGCTCGGACCAAGTATGGCTCTGCACGGCTATAAGCTGATTCAGCTACATTACTGCCAAGAAATGATGAGAGCACATGAGTGAGGCCATGACCCATGATCTATTTAACTTGTCAAATGAATAAATGATCCATTTAACTTGTCAAGAGAAACTTTCACAGCGAGTGGCCAAGCTCTTCTCTCATGCAAGCAATCCTCAGAATCTCACACATTTATTTCCGTTTTATCAGAAATATACATCAGGCAAGTTCACTGTGACTTGTCAATGGGAATGCACTGTAATATGCAATATTTGAACCTACTAAAGCGTTTTTTAATGTTAGCCTTTAAAAAATTATATGCATCCTGACTACTCAGAAACAAATAGACTGCATTCTGGTCTCAGCCTGACAGCTGTCAGTTCTGGACAAGCAACAGAAAATGTGCCTGTGAAAGAATGGGAAGGGAATTTGTCCGAAACCCTAATTGTCTCCTGCCAACTTAGTGGACAAATCTCGCTTTTCTTTGCTTGCTCTCACTTTAAATAAACATGACTTTCAACTGTGCTGATGCAACCATGCTTCTCCAGTAGCCTACCTCAAAAGCTAGTTCTCCAGGGGGACTGCAGGGCTGTTGTGATTTTACACATAACGATAACAACACAGCCTACACATAATGATGACAGCACAACTTTCTCAATACTGTAAATCAACAAATTTTGACATAATTTAATTTTCAGCCCTATGTCCTCAGGCCGAAAATTAATCAATGTTGAAACTTTCCTTGTCCACTTATGGCTCCCACAATGCAATGAAGAGCCAAAATTAAATGTCATGAAGTTCATAGCGAGAAAAGGGCTGAAATTTTATTGATTGACAGTGCTCTCTCTCTCTCTCTCTCTGAAATTTAGATACTTCCATAAAAGTTCTTGATTTACCAGATTTACAGTCAGGCCTGTATTCTCTAGGGGACACATTGGTTAATACAGTCCAATCACATTCCTGATTTGATGGTGAAGTCCTTGATTGTAAAAAATATATATAAAAACTGATAAACTGATGGTATAAAAGATCAGCTCCTCCAATAAAATCTACATCAGTCGCAGTCCCAAAGCAGAAGTACACAGGCAAAGAGAGAGAGGAGGAGGAGGAGGAGACTAGGCCAATTAAAGCATTACATGTATGCAAATAAACAAGATATAAAATATGTTTGCATATGGTGTATATGGTTGCTGCGACATGCAGTTGTCTGAGCATGCTTCCACTGCAAAATCAAATCTATCCTTCTCCACAATCAGATGGAAAGACTTCCTTGTCCACTTTATCCTATGGAGCGGTTTGAAGTAAGAGTGGCGTCATGGCGTGCTTTTCAAGTTCTAGTCTGCACATGCTCATCAGGAAACTGCGGTGCGTTGCTCAGTGATTTGACAAAGGCGAGCAAGAAGACCAGACATTTGTAATAATGACTCAACACCCTCAGTGATGCGCAAATGTGTCTGACCAATCTCTTTGATAAACTCCAGTCGAATGTATTCAGCCATGCTCATGCTCTTCACCACTCGGAAGACGTTTGTGATGATGTCAACAGGAGCATAGCCCAAATGCCACAGATGACTCATCACCTGGTAAGCCTCTTCCAACTGACAGTCCACACAGTGTTGTAACATCTTCTTAACCATTAATGGGTGTGGCTCATCACACACCTGCCATAACAAAAAAAGCAAAAGCAAAAGCAGAAAAAAAGTTACAATCATTATAACAAGCATACAGTGTTACAATCATTACAACAAGTATACAGTGTTACAATCATTACAACAAGTATACAGTGTTACAATCATTACAACATATATACAGTGCTACAATCATTACAAGTATACAGTGTTACAATCATTACAGGTATAATGTCACAATCATTACAACAAGTATACAGTGTCACAATCATTACAAGTATACAGTGTCACAATCATTACAAGTACACAGTGTCACAATCATTACAACAAGTATACAGTGTCACAATCATTACAACAAGTATACAGTGTCACAATATTACAACAAGTATACAGTGTCACAACCACCAGTGTTCTCTCCAGCACCAGGTAAACCAGGTCAGTGACCCAGTTTCTGCAAATTTCTGACCTCAGTCACCTGGCTCTAACCCGGTTTTTGATTTTACTGTGGATCTTTGTTTGTCTGCTTTGGCTACGAGAGTAATGAATGCCATTTTTTTTTATTAAAGACCAGGAGGCAGCCTAGCAGCAGCAACTGAGTTACAAATTATTGAAATCAGTCTGTCAACTGGTACTGTACAAATATTTACTGTAATGCCAATGAATGAGGCCCATCGTGTGTAATCTTTACTGGTACAGGGCAAAATGCAGGTATATTTCTACCTCCCATTCACAACACCCTAAATTACATCCCTCAGTGACCTGGTATCATTGGACCCGGTTGCTAAACTCACTGACCTGGTCCTGCTTTCAAAAAATCCTGGAGAGAACACTGCCATCATTACAACAAATATGCAGTTGTTGATTCAAGTTTGACAGTGCCTCAGAGCCTTAGACTAAGCAAAAACAACTTACTTTAGAGTTTCAACAATGAGTTCAAGCAATTCCACTAGTACTGCTTCCACTATTTCAGGACATGGTTCAAAGAGAAACAGGAGACACGCATTGTCTGTACCTTGAATACATTCTCACTATTGATCAGCCCAAATCCTGCAAAAGTCGACTGAAGGTTGTTAATTGCTTGGCGCATGTCTCCCTGAGCTGTGAAGACAAGTGCTTCTAAACCGTCGTCAGTGCGGGGAACATCTTCCGCAGCACAGACATCTAGAAGACGATTTAAAACCTACATGAGAAAAAAGAGCAATTCAAGAACTCTTATAACTATTATCAATTCTCAATCAACAACCAAAACAAAAGCATCAAGCAAAGATTTTTTCTAAACCAAACCATACACACTAATCTTTCTTGTCCATGTGAAAATGGATTAGATCTTTCAACAGAGCAGAGAAAAAGAAAGTCTTAGACCATGTGAAATAATACCTTCCTGCATGAACATGAAGGAAAGAATATTAGTACATTCATGCTGAGGATGTTATGTCCTATCCATCCCAGATTTGGGGAAATGTCAGGTCCTTTCTATTCCAGATTGGAGGAAATGCCAGGTCCTATCCATTCCAGATTTGAGTAAATGTCACGTCCTATCCATTCCTGTCAGGTCCTTTCTATTCCATCCTTGGCTAACTGTGAGGCTGTTTCTTTTCTGTACTCGGCTAACTGTGAGGTATTTTCTATTCCAGATTTGGATAAGCCAGTGTCCACAGCACCAAAACACAGATTCTCATCATTTCCTGCTAACCCACCAACAGCCCTTTCTTAGGCAACACTTTGAAGGGACTAACAAAACTTACATCAGCATCAGAAAGCCTGCCATAACGCAGCATAGCGCAGCGTGACTGTATCGGCTCAATGATCTTCTCAGAAGTATTGCACGCCAATGCAAACCGTGTCGAGCTACTATAGATTTCCATGATTCGGCGTAATGCCTGCTGTGCACCATCTGTCATGCTGTCTGCCTCATCAAGTATAATGATTTTGTGCCTGCCCTGTCCAAGAGTGACCTAAAAATCACAGAACAAAACAAACATTTCTCCACTAAACTGATTTCTGTGAAAATTTATCAATATTTAAAGCAACAAATGTAAGATACGAACCAACCTACTACAGTGCCAACCCATCCTGTAATCCCCCTCATCTGCACATACAAGAAGACATGGAAACCTCGCTATAAACATCCTTATGTAAATGTCCGCATAATCGAATGAAAAATCCCACCCACTGGCGAAATTTTTAAATAAAGAATGACTACCTAAAACTGCCAATCGGTGACCCCGCTTCCTATAAATACCACACAGCGTGTATGTCTTCATTGTAAACTGGTGAGTTGCCAAACATAAAGATGCAACAGTCCGGCTCAATTTTTTACCGAGAGATTACATTTTCATTAGGCATCTTTCACTGGAAGCTTCAACAAGGCAACGTGGGAAACACCCTCACCTTACGTTGAGCAAAATTCTTAATTCTCGTTCTGACAACATCAATGCCTCGTTCATTTGATGCGTTTAGCTCCAAGACTGCGTCCTTAAAAGCACTTCCCAAAAGAGCTCGGGCCAAGCACAGAATGCTGGTTGTCTTCCCTGTGCCAGGCGGACCAGCAATAATGATATTTGGAACATTGCCCTCTTTAGCAAACACCTCCAGTCGACTGATTGTCTCGTGGTTGCCTACTATTTGGTTCAGAAGAGTTGGCCTATATTTCTCAACCCACGGAAGCTGGTATCCGCCTCTCTTTGTAGTTGTCTCGTCAGCATCTTTTACAACAGACTTTTGAACTGAATCCATCGAATTCATGTCTGCAGTCGTTTTTGACGAAGTTTCTGTGTCCATGGGTTCTTCAACATCCTGCACATCAGTTTCCATTGCTTCAGACGCCATGACAGAATTCAGTCGACTACAAGACGATTCAGTCTAGTTCGTACTTTGCTCTCAAACGCACAACCGAATTCAACCTTATGGCAATGGCAGTCTGCACTGCTTGTCTCTGCTAAGCTTAGTCGCCCCTACTCAATACGCAGTTTGTCAATTCTCAGTCTTTCATAGAACAAAATCCAAACTGAAGTCTGAAAGCTTCACAGATTTGCAATCGTTCAAGCAGATGATCGCGTAAAAATAGTGCCAGCGACCCAGAGCTGGAAGTCCGAAAACGGGCTCTGGCTTGCTTGTTGCTGCCACTCTTCTCGATCCCTTTGCAAGATGGGGAGAGCAGAGCAGACCAGAGCAGTCCTGATAAGGGAGGAGCCGGGTGTAGTTTGTAGCCGAGAACAGAGAAGATTACCATGATCAGAGCTCATGGTCAAAAACAGGAAAATCCACGGATTCAATTTCGCGCCATTTTTTTCACACTGTGCGAACTTACACAAGTTACGACAGTACTAGTACTACACCGGGCTCTGGTAGACTGTCTGCAATGAACGCGCGCAGCTCACAGAGTCGCCGCTGATCTGCTCTGTTCAGCGCCGCTGACGCTGAACTTGCCACTTGTGATCATGTGATGCAATGTCAATGTGTAACCGGGATGTTGCAGGCACAGCAAACGAAAACTGCAGAGTTCCTAGTATCTACAATCACCGGTCACTACAGATCATCGCCGTACAATATGTGTTCCAGCTGCCAGCCGCAATAGATCCGGGTAGGCCCCACGTCTGACTTTTACCATAGTGAAAGAGCTCGAATCTTTTTTCTCTTCGTCGTCGTCTCTGTTTGCTTTAGAACTTTTAAGTATACTATCGCGTCGTGTTTCATTACCGGAGCATCGTGTTTAAGATCATTCATTTTTTTTATTTATTACACCGAACGTTCACGGGCCTCTGTCGGCTACGGCTGCTTTTCTGCAAATTTCTGTTTTTTTCTAATCCGTCTTCTTCGTGGCTATGGCTTCAGCCAAGCAGAGAGACTCCGGACGCGATGTTAGGCTTTCCAAATCACTGTCTTGGATATGCAGGCACGGAGCACCGGAGAAGAACCTCACTGTATATCCTGGTGAGCATCTAAAAGAAAAAGTTCACATTAATTTAGGTTTTAAATTTCAGCTCATATTGCCATTAGCGTGATGCTATGTGCATGCGTAATTTTTCGGAAAGCGGAGTAAAGCATTACAACCGTTTATATGTATATCAATTTCGCATTGGAAGGCTCGTCGTTTATTTTTATAACGTTGAATACTAATAAGACTTAATTTGGATGAATGGTTATTTTCACTCTTTTTTTTCTCTTTTGTTCTTTTTCTGTTTTGCTTCTGCCTTTTGCGATAGTTGTCCACCTTAGCCTATTGTTAGCCCCTCTGTGTATAGGCCCTCCCTTGTAATGATGAAAATGAGTGATATTATTTATGTCATGAGAGGCTCCAACCAAAGGGTAAAATGAGTGGTATTATTTATGTCATGGGAGGCTCCAACCAAAGGGTAAAATGAGTGATATTATTTATGTCATGGGAGGCTCCAACCAAAGGGTAAAATGAGTGGTATTATTGATGTCATGAGAGGTTCCAACCAAAGGGTAAAATGAGTGGTATTATTGATGTCGTGGGAGACTAGACAAAAATAATTTAAAATGAAGGAGTAACTACCATTGAGTGAAACACAGTGGTTGAAGGAGGATGGTTGAAAACATACTAGTTGAGGGAGAAGATTATTGTTATGCCACAGTGGCATATTCTCTGACAACTTACAGTTTGGCTGTTACCATGGTTACCAGCTATATCCTAAACATAACCATCCCAATATAATTTTATTATGTTAGCCTCAGTAGCCTGAAGTTGGTGTGTTACTTAGTATGAGAGAGAGAAATCGCTTTGTTAAACTTAGGCCGGAGAATGAGGATTTGTTGGGATAAGTGAAGGAGACTTGCCTGCTGTAAACTCTGTTGTGCAATAGTCACACTTCTAAATGCAGGCACGCACAGAGGCAAAATAGCAGAAGAATGAGTAAGGTCACTGGTCTTCCTTCGCTGATACATGCCTTCCAAATTTACGTGTGTGCCAATGGAAAAATATCTATTAGACAACGGCTTTAAATTCATTGTTTCTTATCAGTTCAAAATTAAAAAGGGATGCAGGCAAAAAAAAACAGCAAAAAGTCTGATATTGCTTTTGCTAGATTTCTGCCTATTTCAAAGTATGATACATATATATTTGACCCTTGATCACACCAAAATATGTTTTTGTTTGTAGATGCCACTTTTTAAAGTCAGGTTGTAGAGGAAATAGGAAGAAAAAATACTAAAAATGATCTAAAAGGGGTGAAGAAGACTGCAGAAGAAGAAAAGAAGGAGGAGGAGATGGAGAATGTGTCAGAGAATGAATAGCAGAGATTGTGTAGGAAGCTTATATAGCAATGTGTCAAATGCCAGTATCAGAGCACAAAATCCAGGTTAGGCTGAGGAACGGCATCGATGTCAAATGTCAGTTGTAGGCTGCATTCCATGGTCTAAATTTTTTGTCTTGTTTTCCAAAAGTTGCCATAATCTACTTGGGCACTAGCAAGAAACAATGAATTTAAAAGCCGTGTCCTAAAAAGGGTATGAAAAGCTTTCTTTCAAAGCTGCTCACACAGCCTGGTAGTGTTATCTCTGGCTAGTCAGTGAATGCAACACCAAAACAGCACGAGTCACCATCCACCTAAAAGAGATATGGCTCTAAGATGTCATTTGTACTATTTTATAGCAATAGGCTACCATACAAAAACAGGACAAAAGCGTTGCACATTCATAGGCCATAACTCCACCAATGCACAACAGAATAAAATAAAAACTGCCTTCCCTTCAATGTCTCTTCTTTCACGGAAATCACCAACTCAAAATATATGAGCACTTTCATTTTTCAGGGCATCTGAGCCTCCTTAAGTGGATTTGTCTTTGGGATCACTGTGTTTAGGTGGATTTCTCAATGTTGATGATGTATTGAATCTTCAAA
Source organism: Nicola tetela (assembly GCA_028565695.1). Classification (NCBI taxonomy): domain Eukaryota; kingdom Metazoa; phylum Porifera; class Calcarea; order Clathrinida; family Clathrinidae; genus Nicola; species Nicola tetela. The sequence continues at coordinate 2,951 of JAOWAW010033909.1, read as the reverse complement.
ACTTCAAGTCATTCACAGTAGAGGACATTTGTCGTGTTGTCCAAACCAATGAAAAGCAACGGTTTGCTCTCAACGAAGGTCCACCACTGAGGGTTCGTGCTAATCAAGGGCATTCCTTCCCGGTAAGGAAGTAGAAAGTCATACCTCAAGTCTTGTGATACATGTGTTGCATTGGTTAGAGCTGGTCCTCAGTGGGCTCTTGTGATTAACTAGACATTAATTTTTATGCCTGTTAATTTGTGGGGAAAATCATAACAGCCAAGGTGAAGCTGAGGCTTTTTTTATCTGAGGGTAGCATGAACAGCCACAGGCGAGGAAATTGATGCACTTATTTTGATAGAATTGTTTTAAAGGAGCTTCAATTTCCTGTTAGCCCGTGGCACTACACAAATGGACACACTCCAAATTTACAATATACTGCTCCGTCTTTGCATTGTTTCCCTAACTGACTCACTACAAAGTCTTAAAGGTTTTTATTTCTGGGATGTTTTTCTTAAAGAAGTAATTATTAAGACTGAATAATTCCTCTAAAGAAGTGTAGAAGTTAGGACTTGAGACATCCTGACTGGGTAGTCGCAACATGAAGAAGATTTCCCAGCACACCAATCACAAGAAACTTTTTTTGTGGGGTATTTCGCCATAAATGTCTTGAGCTTCATCAGTTACAAGAAAGATATGGGAGTACAGGACAACACGCCGCTTGGGCCGTCAGTAAGAGCATGGGCCACTGCTCTCCCAGAACAATTAATGCACATTAATCATTGGTACACAGACACCACATTAATCATTGGTACACAGACACAAGCACATTAATCATTCGTACACAAACACAAGCAACACATACATACATTAATGAAGACATTGCATAGAAAGTATTAGAAACACATTGTCGCATCTTGTATGGTATTGGCACCTATAGTCACATGCATTCACACCCTCAGCACAATATTATAAGTATCTCTAGCCAACTGTACTTGTCTTTCTTATGACTGATGAAGCCAGAGGCATTTCTGGCAAACTGTGTCACGAAAAAAGTTTCTTTTGACTGGTGTGCTGGGAAATCCTCTTCATGTTCAAGTGTAGAAGTGTTCATACACTGCTTTCTGCTGAGGGTGTGGCCTTTCACACTTTGTCAAATTTTGACTTCAAATCAACAGTCATTCACTGGTATTGAACTTCTTTGGTTCAAGTCAAGTATTATTCCCTCAGCTTGAAAATTTCTGCAATCGCATTATATTTCGTATATGTACAGTTTTCTTAGTTTTCAAAGGCTGGCCTTTCTGTAGCGACAAACATTTGTACCAAACAATTCCCATTTTCAGACTGTTGTGCCAAATTACCTGACTCTGCACATCCTTGTGCAACACAGCCCACTACTTGTAATGTGCAAGCCAGCTTATCACTCACATGAAAGCACACTGATCTTTTTAAATTTTCGTTCGAGATTAATATTGGTACACTTGCTTCAACTATGAAAATTTATCATGAACGAAACATGAGATGACAGTAATGCATGCTTATATATCTACACATTTGTAACTTCAGCTGCAACATTATTGCAGAATAGAAGCTGAATAACACCGGGACGTATCTTGGAAAACGTTTATTGCAATGAAGACGTCTTGGGAGATTCCTAAAGCTCACCATTCACCACTGGTTGTTGCAAATGGACAAGACAAATAAATGTTCTGATGTACATTGTATTCAATTGAAAGTTGTTTGAAAATCTTCGCACATTTTCAATTACACCTAAGTAGTGTGTATCATTGTACAGAACCACGGACAGTGTGTATCATTGTACAGAACCACGTACAGTGTGTATCATTGTACAGAACCACAGACAATGTGTATCATTTTACAGAACCACAGACAGTGTGTATCATTGTACAGAACCACAGACAGTGTGTATCATTGTACAGAACCACGGACAGTGTGTGCTGTTAATGCCATTTACAGTACTTGCATTAACAATATTTACTAACAGTATTATAACAAATACTGTTAGTAAATACTGTTAATGTCATTTAGAGAGCAACATATCCTGTAAGTTATAACTAGTATGAAGGTTAAGGTTAGGTATAGGGTTAGGGGTACAGTTAGGTACAGTAAAACCTGTGGTTTACGACCACCAGTTTAGCGACCACCTTTGATATCTGATCTATTTTCCATGCATGGACGATGCTGCACTGAAATTAACTTGGTTTTTACGACCACCTGTCGAACACAATCAGTGACTGCCTAACATTGCACCACAGAGACTTTTCACCTGTAATTACTGACCGCCACAGACTTTTTCACTGGCACTGGCAACCTCATTCATACATGTACACTTGAATTCTTTTGGTTCATGCTGTACTCATATGTCGTTGTCTACTCATGTCATGAAACTACAACTACATGTACAAGCCATGCACAAGTTGGTAGTTGCACTTACTGTACATCTAGAGATTTGTAGATGCTGTACGTCAGCATACACTGTGTAGCCCTCTAGGCTATAGCCCATCTACAGTAGTGTATCTGGTCATGGTTAGACCCGGCACTTCCTGGCCTATTGTTGCGGCTCAAACTGGAAACTACTGTCTCCAATGTACAGGTCAATAAGATCTGCCAGACCTGACTGCAACCACATACAGCAGGGTTTGTAGCAGGCTACGTACATGGCAGTTGGTTGGTTTACGACTGTTTTCTGGTTTATCTATTGGCCCAGGTCCAAATCAATATTTTTTTTTAACACAACTCATGTAATGCCTAAAAGCATATCATTGTACATAACTCAAGTTATCACACAGAGTCTATACTCTAATATCTCTACATACATATGCATTGTATGTATATATTGTACATAACTCAAGTTGTCACACAGAGTCTATACTCTAATATCTCTACATACATATGCATTGTATGTATATATTGTACATAACTCAAGTTATCACACAGAGTCTATACTCTAA
>JAOWAW010033798.1:0-17574 GCA_028565695.1 Nicola tetela | reverse complement strand
AGAAGAAGAAGAGGAAAAGAAGTAGAAGTAGAAGAAGTAGAAGAAGAAGAAGAAGAAGAAGAAGAAGAAGAAGAAGATGAAGATGAAGAAGAAGAAGAAGAAAAAGATGAAGAAGAAGAAGAAGAAGAAGAAGAAGAAGAAAAAGATGAAGAAGAAGAAGAAGAAGAAGAAGAAGTAGAAGAAGAAGAAGAAGAAGAAGAAGAAGAAGAAGAAGAAGAAGAAGGCAGAGATGGTAAAGAATAACAACATAAAGAAGAAAATATGCACTGACAGGATTGTTAAAAAACCCAACTTGCCAGCAAAAGCCTTTGGCAATCCAAGGAAACATAATTTCCACAAAACCACATGCACACTTCAACTTGACCATGCTAACAGACCATCCCTTATCATCGTTTGAGCTTGGATTCAAAACGATAGAAGATGGCTGTCTAATTATCAAGAGCGAAATCTTTTACCATTAAACAGTGAAAAAAAAATCAATCAAAACAATTGTACATGATTAGAACTGAGCAGTGTACCAACCACTTTCTCCCTTATCATCAGGCAAATGAAATGCAAGCAGATGTGATCTAGTAACACCCAACACCCAGCTCAGCAAGAAATATACTTGGCTGACAAAGGTCGAGAAAGTGCTTGGTGATTGTCCAAGCCGATAAAGGTCTTCAAACAAATCGACATGCCGTCTTCTTGCCAACTTACCACAAGAAATTTGCCACTGGCGTTTTTTCCTTTACAATGACAATCGCTGATGGTGTTAGTCCAAGGAGCAGAGAAACGTTGTTTGCACCCTTATAGGGTAACAAAAAAGAGCCGTGGGAAATGACTAAAAAATGCAAGTCTGTCCAGTGACACCAAAAATTTAATATACCTCCCTCCAAAGCCACAGCAACAGACAAGTAGTGTAGGCTTGACTACTGAGAGAGAGAAGAAAAGGGCAAAGAGAGAGAGAGGGCAAGAGAGAGAGGGAGAGAGAGAGAGGGAGAGAATTAATTGTAAAAGACGTGTCCAATGCAAGGTGCTATGAAGGAAGGTAGTATTAGTGCTGCAAAGGATTTTCCTTCCTCCCTCACCACAACTGGATAGAAGTCAGCTCCGTACAGGTCCAGGAGTCGTGCACGATTGAGGAACTGTAGCTCTGCCTCTTGTGGCAACAAACCATGACATCTGCAGCAGAAAAGCCAGAAATCATTTCAGCTAATTTTTGTAATTGATACTTTGCCTCTTAACATCTCGCTCTTGTTCTTCCTCCTCTGTCTTATCAGGGACAGTAATCTTATCATCTTACTGACTGATACAAGCTAGCATGACAAAAAGACAACCAGTATTGTTTTAACATTTAGAGAGTGGTGCTTACAAGGAAGTACGATGAAGTCCCTCTGCTGCTTGCTCCACTTCTCTCTGCTGTGAAAACAGAGAAATAATACCGTGTACTTGAATAAGACAGTCTGCATTGCACGCACACGTGTGTGTGTGTTTCAATTTGAAAAGAAAGGTGTAAGCAACACAGCCCATCTCACACGCAAAAAGACAAGAAGTGAAATGAAAATTACAATGGCAGCAATTGGCCCTTTCATCAGTCAATCACTGCCAGTCTGTGTGGAACCAAAGTGGAGAGAAAGAGAGAAAAAAACCTACAACATTAGTACAAGACTAAGCCCATTCTCTTTTGGGAGCTAATCGAGACAGAAGGGCTGTAAGACATGGCAGTGGGTCCCAGGGCCAGACAAAGAAAAGCAAGATTCAAACTAACTTGAAAGACAGGCTTGCACCGCAGTATAACTGCAACTGCTCATAGCTGTGTCACGTGCGAAAACCACATGCACCTCATCACTTGCGCACCATATTACACGCATACCCATCATCTTAGCCACGTCACGCACGCACTTATTTCACATATACCATGACACATGCGTCACTCACATATGCCATGTCGCATGTACAGTTGGAATGTGTGTGTGCGTGCGTGCGTGCGTGCATGTCTGTGTGTGCACACGCGTGTGTTCGTGTGTTCTGTACCACCAGTTGGAGTCAACCAAAGGATACTCTGCTTCTGACAAACTTCCTACCCAATCACTACCACCTGCCTCAAAAACCTCCCAAAGCAATAAAATTGTGTAATGCAGCCATTTTTAGTAGTCACATTAATCCTGCAGCAGAATTTGTAACCTTTAATTCTCAGCCTCTAAATAGGGCTACCACATTTTCTCATAACCATTACTACTGAAAAGGCAAGTATGGTCAATCTCCTAGCTTTCATGACATACTTGGGCTGGGCAAAACTTGTTGACCAGTAAACGGGAATAGCCTGGCAGATGGCTCTCAGCCTCATAATCACCAAGATCAGCTGTGACAAAGAGAGTCATGGACACAGAAAGGCAAAGTGACTGTGAGAAAGCATACAAGAAAAGGAGAAGGAACCTTGGAAAAGGTATGTGGGACAGCAGAAAGTGGAAAAAGTGCACACAAACAGAGAAATGTGACAGAGAAAACCATACAGGCAAAGACAAAGAGAAGGAGAAAGGAAAAAGAGAAGAACACTGGCAGTGGAGGGCAAGGTAGGAGCATTACAACAAGAGGAGGAGAATGCATAACTGAGCAAAGAAGAAGAGTGCTGCAACAAACACCAGAAGGAGAAATGGTATTGAGGTCTGCTCTCTTTTGTTTCTTGCCCTTGTAACTACTTACATTGGAGCGCAAGAGCAAAGAGCTCTGTAGCCAAACGAAATGGCACGGCAAGTCTGCAAAATGGGATGGAAGTTCCACGTAAAAAGTAGAAGAAAATGTAAGCAAACTTTGCCAAGGCATACAAGGTGACAGAATGAGAGCAAAGAAAGAGAGAAGAGACAAACTGAGAAGACACAATGACGGAGTGGAGAGAATCAGCAAAAATGTGCCAAGGGACCTGAAAAAAAATACAGCAGTGAGTATGTGGATGTGTCTAACAAACAGAATGTCCCAGACAGCTAATTCCCCCAACCCCCTCTTGCAAAAAAATAAATTTATTAGATTTGCAGTTGGTGAAAAAGACCAACAGGCACCAGAAAAGCATTAATTTTTTTCTCAGTAGTTTCAAGCAAAGCACCCAGGGTGTCGTTCAAGATGATGGTCAATCTAAGTGCCAAGTCATAGTCGCCATGATATAGACATTTAACACGACTGGAGGACACTGACCAAGGGCAAAACACTCATGGGTGAATATATCAAAATTGATTGCTATCACCAGATCACTAGATCACCTTGACAGGAGATTTGTTCAAAGAAACCACACCACTGACTGGCCACTTTACATAATCACATCATCAGTTTCAAGCTCTTGATGCAAGGTAGACTTGTCCCACAAGAACTGGACAACTTAATTCTTACCGTCCTTGCAAGATGTCCTGGCGCACCTGAAGAAAGAGCTCAAATCTGGACAGGAAAAGAAGATATTAACTTAAAATTTAGAATGCCACAAACAAGAAGAACCCCTTACTGGAAAGCCCAATCTTTACTCAAACCTGGCTATTTATTCATGTATACTAACTGCCATATCAAGTGTGTCAGTGCATTCCAACCCACAAACCATAATCATCCACACAGCTTAGACACATAAATATTCATCGGTGGGTTGTCGCTTCCAGCAATAATCACCATGACAACTTCATAAACAATCTGAAGAGCTATAGATAAAATGACTGGGGTAAAGGTCTCACCTTGAAAAATGGTCATACATGTGCAATGGGTCCGCAGGGTAGAATCGAACACGAAACAGAAACTGTAGAGTGCTTGGCTGCCCGTCTGTAACCATAACAAGAAATGTGACACATCATGCATGCGCAGACTTATCAATGTGCTGTGAGAGAAGGCTCACTGATTTTCTCGCAAAGCAACATCTAAAGAATGCCTCGCAATTTACACCAGAATGTACCTCTGTCAATGTCTTTCTCTCCCATCCAAAAAAAACACATGATTTGTAAGAGCTCTCTTCCTCCTGTTACTTTCTACCTTTCTTCTACTTCTCGTCATTTTCTCTCAACAGTTTCTTGTTTGTTTATCTCACCTTTCATTTGCTTCTTCAATGGTTTTTCCAGGTCCAGCCACTGCAAACAACATGAGCAAACACAGCCCATCATACAAAATACCATTTCAAAAAAAAAAGAAACAAAAAATTACATTGGCACACAGCTGGATACACACAACAGGCAATGTTGTGGGTTTTGGTTGTCACATGTTGACCAAAAAATTGTAAATCAAGCCATCCATTGTAGCATTTCCAGTTACAGCCCAGCGCAGGCAGGCAAACCATCTTTGTCCAATGTTTGACCGTTGCACTAACACATGGTCACTATGAATCCTACAACACTCTACAGTGACGCTCCCTAAAAGCGGCCATGTTCTCGATACACTAGAAATACTCCAAGCTTGTATTTCCATAGTAGAGCAACAGCAGTATTGACTGTCTACTTCACCTGTTCAGCCACACAGTGCAAATGAGATCAGCACAAACTGGACTTCAGAGGAAATGACACACATACACACCGGAGACATGTTTATTCAATGATTCAGCCATAGCCTTCATCTGAAACAACTGACTGTGTAGCAGGAATACATTCCCACTGGTATAACCCTGGCCACACAGACTCACTCATGGCAATTTAGAACTCACTTTACTAACGCCATCTTCGCTATACTTTAGTCCAAAGAACTCCGGCTCGCAGATTTCCAAATCACCAACAACACTGTCTAGCAGTGCCTGGCCGACTGCTTTTTGCTGGAAAAAAATAGATGGAAGCAGACAATACATGCATACGAAAGCATGTAGTTAGGACAATACTTGCAGCTTTTGGGAAAATTTCAATGAAAATGATGAAGCATAATGCACAATGAGAACAGCAGGAACCCAGTAAAAGGCAAGAGATAAAGAGGCTTGAGGATGATAAAAGTCCTCAGAGAAAGGGATGGACAAGGAAGATGTACAGGGGACAGGAAGCCAGAGAAAGAAAAAGTCTTGAAAAATCTTTATAGGAAAATGATCATGCCACTGAATTGATATCCAATTGAACATGTTGATACAAATGTGCTCTTGTACACACACATGAACCGGGTAAGTTTCCTCTTGTCAGAAAACGAAAGACATTGCTTTATACACTATTCAAAGCTAGCAGAGGTGGAGCTCCCACCACCACATGCTGAAATAGAGAAGGCAAGGAGAAGATCTGAAAAAGCAAGGAAGTCACAAAATCAACAAAATTCGGGCACACACGCCGCAAGCAAGATCAAAGTTGATTTGGGGAGAATCAGTACCATGATGTACTGATGACCCTGACTTTTTGATGCAATCTAGAATGTGCCATATAGACCTTTAGGAGGAAAAAAGGGCAATTTTGATGAAATGCAATCCCCACTGCATGTTATCTTTCATATGTGGTTCCATGTATTTTTTTTATAATGCGATGTGCTATCCTGATCAACATCGTAGCTCCCTCACAAACAAAACTTGAATAGTTCAAAAGAATTACCTCAAACTGCCAAAAAGTTTACTCGCACTGAGCGGCATGTACATGGTGAAAAATAGTGACTCGTTCAGTTGCCTGGAGCAACTGATTTTTGCACTTGGCAAGAAGAATAAAAAGTTAGAAACTTGGTGGCCTGAAGGGTGACTTTATGACAAGCTTGTTTTAAGGCAGAAACTGTTGAGAAACACTCGCTCTAAGGGCTCCGATTGAAGGTCTCCCTATATTTGAAGTAATTTCACCCTGACTGGAAACAAGCGTTCAGCTTATAGCTTAGCGTGGAGAGAGTTCTCAGTGTGCACATTCTCTCACCTGGTGGCCCAGCAAGGAACCTGCCACTTGGTGAGACGTCGGTTGTGCGTACGACATGTACACATAGCATGATAACCATGAATCACATTCCAGTGAGTGCGAAGCATATTCATAGCTGCAGCCAAGGGGTCTTTGCTGCTGCACCGATGTTGGTACACATGGTCATGGTACTTTTGTCAATGCAGTCGGCATATGTACATACATAGCTAGACACACATGCATGTCGATGTGTGCCTGCATGTGTATGTATATGTTAAACGCATAAAATTTGGCACATGAAACATCTGGCAATGAGAAATAAGACAATGGTCAGCTTTCAGCTTTGTGCTCATCATGCAACAACCTTTCGCTGGCAGTTCTGGTGCAAAAGCCTTCCTTGCGAGTTGTTCACAAAAAAAAATTATGTGCTGACATGGTAACCACCTCCAATTAAACAAGGAGTTAAACAAGGAGAAACAATGTTATGTCATTGATGTACATTTGAAAACTGACCAACTTCTCGATAAAGAATCTGCAGTCATCTGAGGAATCCGACCTGGCTTCTAATTGTGATCTAAACAAATATGTACTTGTGTTGATACACTATTTATTATTTTGCTACATTTTTAAATATTTGGTTGCCCTTTTTTTTATGACAATCACCATAGAACATCTCCGATTGAGTGAGGAATGTGTGGCTATTTCTACCAGAAGGAAGTGAAACTACATTAGGAGCTATACAGCCTGCGCTCTCACTGTGCTTGGTCGTGATCCGCGCTACCCTTCCCAATGCCCTACATTGTACAGTGATCACTGGGTGTCTATCCGTGGTCTACATGTACACTCTTTGAGCTCTCATGCAGCTGATATCTGGCTTCCTATTCTAATCCAGATCAAAACCTTGAACGCACAGGCAGCCACTGACTTCGTAATGACTGGAAAAATGTGCGCGACTGTGCGCCACAAAAGACGAAACTAATGGGTGGGTGTCTTCGTTGAAGAGCGTTTCTCTTTGCGGGTCATCGGAGCAGCTGCTTCATCATTCAGAGAAATGTGAAACAGCTATGGTGTAGCATATGACTGCTATTCAGCTAGATTCATGGCAGAAAGTCGGACTATTGAATCTGTTTTGCTATCATTGACTCAAGCAAGACCGCATCTTGACAGATTCGTCAGCGCCGCGCCTTCGAATGCTTTCTCCTGCCGGAAATTTCCAGATGCGCCGACCGCTATTGAAATATCTGAGCGGCGGAAGGAAGTGCATTGGACAACCTGAAGCAATCGATTGCCACTTTGCAGAGTAGCACGGCAACAGGAGCTTCGCTCTTAGCGCGAAGAGGCGCTTGTAAGGGCAGACCTTGCGCTGCCAACCGGCCACACGTGAGTCACAGGAAAACGATAAAAAAAATTACTGTAAGACCCTGGACAGCCGCCGGAAGGAAGACTCAACGGGGTACCACTTAAAGGCAGCTATCGAGTGGCCCCGAACCGGTTTCCGATAAGCGTTATTCCCAGTCAGAAACGAAAGGTTCACCAAGGATCGAGTTTGGCCCTACGATCTCTCCTTGTTGTGCGGCCAGCATGGAATACTGTTGGCAATGCAGCGAGCTCAGGACCTCACCTCCAACTCTATCGATATACATGACTGTAGTGCGTTGCTAAGGGCGATTGCAACGCTTGATTACCTGTGGTGCTCCGGCCAACCGCAAAACATTATACTGGTGGGAAAGAAGGAGGAAGCACCTGTAAAACGACTCTGTAGCTACACGGACATTGAAGACCAAACTACTCTCAAACGGTCGTGATATACCATGGTCTACGACTACCTGAAAACGTCACACTACAGCGCAATTCACATGCTATCTCTCTGTGTGTTTTTGTTTGTCGATTTGCTCGGCCAGACAACGAAATCGCACCTTGACGTGCGAGCTCACGGTTCGTTGCGCTTGCCTTCGCCTTTAGTAGTATAGTTTAACTACGGTACAAGCTCACACAGTTCTCACAGCTTGCAGCTGACGATCTAAGCAATTTACGAACACACATTTACCTGGCGCACGGAGCGAATACTCGAACAAAAGTTACTACAGTCGTCTGTAATGACGGGAATTGTGCAGCCCAAAGACACCTACAGATACAGATCTTATCCTATAGGGTGGCTGGGGATGCTACGACCGGCTCGCAAACATCTAGCCGGGCGAAGGACACAGAGCTAGCGAGCTATGCAAAGACACTATCCATGACACATTGCGCACGTCATAGCGAGAGAGCTGCGCTCAAGGCTCGTTAACAAAGCATCCCTACAACAACCGTAGAAGTGGCACAAGTACTGCCTCACTACATGTACGCACTCACGGAAGATCCAGGTCGCACAGACACAACACCGCATACAAATCACCGACATACTTACGCTGATTTGATGAAACACGACCTTGTCGTCCAGAAGGCGCACCGAACATCGTAAATGTCCTTTGGGAACGGTCGCCATTTCGGCAAAGAGTATTCCAACTTGACAAGAAGGATTCGCCTCTCTCTGCCCTTTCTAGGTGTCTAGGCTCTAGCAAGATCTCGTGGAACTTCTGCCACCACCGCTGATGATCGAATCCACTCACACAGCAGCCAAGCCTGATGAGTATGAGTGCCCTGGCGCTCTTTCTGAGTACGAGTCAGGAGGGAACGACACCCACGCAACGCACTCGAGCTGAAAGGATTTTGCTACGCCTCGGCGTTATCGTCTAATAATATATACAAAAAATGTAACTGACAGTCCAAGTGCAAATATATCGAAGCTATGGCAGCAGACACCACGCACCGTGGCAGAGTGTAGCGGCGTGCGGTGTCATGGGTCGACCGAATCCTGCCAGGAGCGCACATGTTCGTCCAAATACACAATCATGTCATATGTTCCACAAAATTCTCCTGCAGGAAGCAGTAAAGAGCTTGATTCCAATATCGCACCGCTTCGCAACCGTCCAGGCTTCCGGGGCTCTTCTCCTGTCACGCGTCCTGTGCGAATTGCCACTCAGCTGAACTACTCTCCTTCTAGCGTCAGCGGTGCACGGATCATAGACCAAGTACAACCCAAATTTTACCAGTACGCCGATATACACACGATACATGTGCATGTACATGTCTTATGTCAGCCACTATACTCAGGTGTTCGACAGGAGTCGGGTTGTGGTATTCCGAGCACCGACCCAGCTACAATACGCTATTATTCATGTTACAGCTTCCGCATCCGTAGCATGTTATTCGCCCCTTGTACTGTGGCACTCTGTGGCACAACGTACGCATGATCGGATAATTTTTTTTTGCTTCGCTCCCACTTTTCCCTCTTTTCTCACTTTTTTCAGGACAATATATCTAGTTAGAATTTCACTACTCTTCTTTGTGTGTGCGTGGAGTTGACAAAATTTGGGGGAATTCCTAGCTGTTTTGTGGCCGGCTAACAAATAATTCGCCACAAGTGGTGAGCCCACCGTGAACGTGAGTGTACACGTATGTTCGTGGGCAGTTTTGGTTTCGATCGTTCGTTGTTTGTTTTTCTTTGTATGTAGTAGTAGTGTTCATTTCAAGTTATAGTTGGTAACTCAGCAGACAACGATGTTCTACTTAACTTCATTAAGAGCACCAACTACTGCGTACAGTGATTAACTGATTATGTACAGAGGAACGTGACTTCTGAAGATTAGTAGACACTGTAGATTGCTAGAGAAAGAGGCTGTGAAAAGCGTCACAGTATAGCTACAGATTAGTTGGCAGTAAAAGAGGAAAGCTAGGGTGTGGAGCTGAGGATGGCAATCGTACATTCTGAGCGAAGGGCGAACTTGGGATTTGAGAGAGGAAAGAGAGGAAGAACTTTGAGTTTCCTTTCTAAGGGCATTCCAAAGGAGAGGAGCGCGGTTAGTAAACAGATCTGTCCTGGAGAGGTTCTAGGGAAAAAGGGCTTGAAGTTGAAATTATTGCTCCGCATGGCCATGATCAAAATGAAACAGCCTACTGCTGAGAGATGGTGAGTCACTGTTGAAATGAGTTCAAATGACAGCGAAAAATAGTAATCAGGAGTAGAAGAAGCCAGCGATTTGTAAGTGGCGTGAGTTGAAGTTGCTGCACCAAGGGGCCAACTTCGCTCTAGATCGCCAGGAAGTTCCAGTTGCATACTGAGAAGGGCTTTCCAATATACAGCGAGCAGATAATCTTGAAGTGACGTAGTCATCAAGGGGATCGTAGCGTAGCAAGCATATTCCAAACCAGGCTGGATGACACTGACAAGAAACGCTTTTCTAGCTTTAGGCGATAATTGTCAAAACGATTAAGACGTCGATTGAAGAATGCCGATAACATGATGTTCATGATCCCCATTACGTCTTAGTGCGTAACATGGCAACTGCTGCTATGACAACATAGGGTGTTTATATCGGAGCCACTATCGGGACTGCTGACTTTTGAGAGATAAACTATGTAGTCGTGAAGCATCGGGCGCTACAGCATGCACTGAGAGAAACGCTAAGATAATCTGGTCTTACTTCAGCGAGCTCAGGGAAACCGACCATTAGAACTATCCTCACAGATGGATCGCGAACGGAAATACGCTCGTAACGAGTTTGCTGGAATGTGAGTCTTTTGCTCGACTGTTTGAAGAGGCATATACACCAGTATGAACGATGGCCACCGTCGCCTGTTAAATCGTCATCGTCCTGAACTTATCCGAGACATCGCTAACGTCGAGCCTCTTCTCGACTTCCTTGTGTCAAGCGATGTCTTCACGGCGAACGATGACGACATTCAGGACATTCGCACGCAGGAAACACCCCTCGAACGAGCCGGCAAACTTCTCGATATTCTGCAAACGCGAGGGCCTGACGCTTACGAATGCTTTCTCCATGCTCTTCACTACGTTCGTCCACATCTCGCTCAGCTCTTGGAACAATCAGAAGATCGTAAACGCACGGACGCCATGTCTACCAAAGCGACTCAATCGAATATGGAGGAAACAGTGCGGAAGTTGCAGAAAGCGCTTCGTGACCACTATCGAGAGTTGGCGAGAAGTACGACACTTCTGGATCATCAGACATTGGCGGAACCCGTCGGACTCGACGAAGTGTTTGTCACCTTATCGGCGCTTAAGTTCGACGAAGTTCGATCGCTATTCGCCAAAGACAAGAAACTAACGGCCAGAAAAATTCAAGAGTTAGCATCGAAGGCTTGGAGCGATCGTCGATCGGGAGAGGAGATCACCGAATTGAGTCGACTTTTACGGTTGGAGAACGGAAGATCGGCGAGAAGTTGTCTTTTGCTCGGCCATGCGGCGTCGGGAAAGACATTAACGCTTTACAAGTTACTATGTTTGTGGGCGGAGGGAAGCAAAGAGTTTCTGAACGAGTTCGAGTTTGTGTTTTACGTGAGCTGTCACGACGAGCGAGCAGTAGAGGGTAAACACGCTTGGGACGTTTTACGACTTGACCAGTTCGCGATGTCTGGTTTTGACAAAACACAGGAGAAACAACTGGCGACGTACCTCGAAGAGAACTCAGAGAAGGTTCTGATTTTGTTTGACGGTGTGGACGAAGGCGGTGAAAAGTGGACACAAAGCGAGGGAATCCAACAAATTCTACGAAGAAAGGTTCTTGGCCACTGTTCGTTTGTTGTAACCGGCCGTCCAAGCTTGAAGGCTTACGAGCTTATCCCTCGATGTGTTGAGCATTTCCATCTGGCGGGTCTGAATGACTACCATTTGGAAGAGTTACTGAAGAGACGTCTCGGCGATGAAGAAGGGCAAGTTCTTTGTGAGGAGCTGAAGAAAGCGGAGTGGACAAAGTTACGGGCTCTGATGAAAGAGACACCGCTCCTTGCTAACATGATAGCGGTCTTGATCAAAGATGGCCTCTCATTACCGAAGACTCGTACAGAGGTGTACACAACCATGCTGCTCAACCTAGTGAGTCGCTCACAAGCCAAAACAGACTCAACCTTGCCAACAAGCCGACAACTTAGCGCTCTGCCTGAAGAAGTGAAAGAATCACTTTGTCAGGTGGGTGTAGTCGCTCTGAATGGGTTGAGAAAAGGGCAGTTTGTGTTTGATAAGAAGGATGTGGTAGCCGTGTGTGGTGATGCAGCACAGCGTCTCGGACTTGTAGAAGAGTTCCGTACAGTGTCAGTGTCAGGTGACAAACACGAAGTCCGTTTTTGTCATTTAACGTGGCAAGAATATCTGGCAGCATACTGTGTGTCACTAGCCAAAGAAGTGGAGAAAGAGCTTTCGATTTGCCAGCAGATGATTGGTGTGGGAGAGGAGACTCTACCATTCTGGCAATTTGTGGCAGGTCTGTTGGATGTTCATATGTTGAAAGTTTTGATTGGAGTGCTTTGTAGGCAAATGACATACGGACATAGCTCATTGAGTTGGCTGCTGTTCAAGATGAGTTGTTTCGCAGAAGCGGTTCAACAACCTTGTTCCAGCGCTGAAGAAGAGGAGACCAAGAGGAGTGAAGCACAAGCAGCAGCAGCCGTCAGTTTGCCAAAGAAGGTTCAGTTCAGTAATTATGTGCTGAGTTCAAGTGAAGTTCACAGCGTATCAGTCGCCCTCTCGTATGCTCCTCATGTAGCCGAAGTCGATATATCAAGCTGCAAGCTGCAACTGGCCCACGTGAAAATTCTGCGTGCAACGCGTGGACTGCAGTACGTACAGATATTAAACTATAGAGGTAACAACCTCCATGGTGATAGTCTGGTAGAGCTAACTAAAGGATTGCAGAGTAATGAAGGACTGCGGGAACTGGGACTGGCTTTTTGCAATCTGGATGAGAGTGATTGTTATGTCTTGGGTCAAACACTGAACACCAAGTCTCTGCAGGCTGTCTATCTGTACGGCAATTCTATCGGAACAAATGGTCATGATATTCTGTGGCCAGCTGTGCGTGCCAGCAAACTGCGGGTGCTCGATCTGTCTGGGACTGTACATTTAGCAGCCAGCAGTCCTGACAGACAATCATATGATCCTGTGCAGTTCGGTGAGTACATGCACGATGTGCACATGAATGACAATCACTTGTCCACTGAAGATGCTGAGTCAGTTGTGAGAGCTGCACAGAATGCTCCGTATCTATGTCTACTCGATCTCAGCAGAAACAGAATAGACAGCCGCATAGTGAATGTTCTAGCTGCTGTGTACACAGAGAGAGCACAACTAGCATCAACATCACAGCGTCCTGACCTTCGCTGTGTGGCCATGACGGTTCGTCTGCATGACAATGCAGTTGACAGGG
This sequence comes from Nicola tetela, assembly GCA_028565695.1. Classification (NCBI taxonomy): domain Eukaryota; kingdom Metazoa; phylum Porifera; class Calcarea; order Clathrinida; family Clathrinidae; genus Nicola; species Nicola tetela. Next base: position 4,529 of record JAOWAW010033798.1, on the reverse strand, counting down.
AAGCTCTAGAATGGCTAGCAAAGGAAATGCCAGTTGGTTCAGGTGATAGCGTAGAGTGCGGTATGTTAGTAGTCAGCAGTGGCCAGATCAGTCTGCGAGATTTGTCAATGTACTTTGACAACTACTTGCAGCGAGGCAGTAAGGGTGACCTTTCGTTCTGGAAGAGAGGATTAGATGCTAGTGGAGCACAACAAGTCGCTCAACAGCTGAATGAAGATCAGGTTCCTGTAGCAGCTCTCAGCCTGGTGTGGAATTCATTGGGTGATGAAGGTGCAGTATGCTTGGCAAGTGCTTTGTGCAGAAACTCCAGACTTCGTGCTCTCTCACTTGGATGTAACAAAGTAGGCAGTGTTGGCTTTATGGCGTTGGGCAACACTCTGATCGAGTCCAACTGTACATTGCTGATGCTGGAGATGGGAGGAAACCCAATTTTTGCATCAAATGACAAGAGGTGTAGTGCTGAAGCTCGTCTGCATCTCAGGAAACTACTCAGAGCAAGTTGTGGTCTGAAGTTCATCGGCTTGTCTCAGACAGGTTTAGGTGATGAGGAGTGTCAGGAAATTGGTGATGCTCTAGTGAATAATACTACCAACATCCAGCTATTAGACATTAGTGACAATAAGATTACAGATGTGGGAGTCGCTGCACTTTGTCGTGGTCTGGAGGAAAACACCAGCGTTCGTTTTGTAGACCTCTCACGCAATGCAGCCCGCTGCGAAGGCCTGTCGGCAGTTTGTCAATGTGTAGAAGTTCGCAGCAGAAGCAGCCATCCCCTGGAGCGTGTGTGGATCGGAGATGTCAGCAGTGATGTCGGCCAGTTTTCTAGAATAGTGACAAAGTCCACCTTTGATTACTCGTCCTTGGCCTCATGTCTAGACACTTACTGTTCAAGTTGACCTTTCCTCGAGGCTCTGATGGACAACAGAACATGCTATTGCTAAACTCTTTCACTCATTTCTTCCAATGGGTTTGTGCTCCTGTCACACGTGCAAACCTTTCGTTCTGCACGTACAATTGTCTGGAAAACAATTTCTCTCCCTGGGGTACAATATTTCACTGCGGAGCTTAATAGGTTTCCTCTCTCTTACCCTGCCGGAAATTATTGAATGTCTACATGTATCGGTATGTGTCCTTCAGTGTATACCATAATGACATACGTGTACACATTCTCTACTATACCGCCACATTCTATCAATAGAAAGATGCTCCTCTCAAATTCCACAGCTCCAGAATGTTTAGAATACATGACCAGAGTTGCTGGATGCCTAGGGTTGTATTAGGGCAGGCGTTTCCCTCAGTGTAGAATTGAAGGTTTCTGAAACACACACATGTTCACCTTCTGAATAGGAATTGAATATTACACTATAATTTTCACTTTCTAGTGCCAGACCCTGCATGTGATCAGTCGTCTTGGGGGCGTGATGATATTATAACTTTAGATACCGTACGTTACATCTGAAGAAGACTCCAGTTTCCGGTTGCAAACGTTGTATTTGTGGAGTAAACTATGTTGGTGCAAAGCAACTTTTATCGAGGAGTAGACCTTGTGTGGAACAACATCCAAGAGTATCCACATGGAGAGAGGGGGTGAGGCGGGGTGAAAAATAATCTGGACGGTTCATTAACAAAAAAGAATCTGTACTTCTGTTATTCAGCGAATGGATGGAGTATATGCGTCAGCATTATTCTGCTATCAACGATTTCCAAACGCGAATTTTTCTTTAGTTTCGTATGCTTAGTTGTGTAAATTTCTTATTAGGCCTCTGTTTGCGGAGCTTTACTCCTGGCCCTTCTTGCAGTTGTGCATTTGCAAGCGTGTGCTTGCGTGCGTGCCTGGGTGATACTATAATTATTATATATGTTACACCATATAGCAGGCCAATCCCTATAGGAGGCCAAGTCCCTATAGCGGGCCAGAGCTGCCAAAGATGGAATTCTTTAGGTGCAAAGGTCAGATGAGGTCAGACGTCAACGGCATGGTGTTTCACACTATTTCACACAACAAGAGTGTTAGCAATGGCTGCAGAGCTGATAAAAGTATAGATGGAATGAAGCACTGGAAGATAGATGAAATCAAGCTGTACAGATAAAATCAAGCACTGGGCGAAATCAAACAACTTCTGACTAGATTGGTGTACAATAAGGCTGTAAATTAGCCTTGGAAAACCGACCAACTACCTGTTCGTCCATGTCCGGAATCTCGTACAAGATAAAGCTTTGCTGAAGGACAATTCCTTTCACTCTTCCCAACCCCAAGCTTGCACTTAAAGCTGAGGCGCCCTTCCCTCCAAGGTTTGGAGGCTTGTAGAAGAAGACGTCCTCTCCGACGGAGAATACAGCGTCAAGCTCTGTCCTGGTGGATGCGCACTGCGATTGAGCTTCGATCGGGTATTGCACGCCGCTGAAATTACGCTGTCTCCTGGCGAAACTCGTCGGATGATCAGCGTCTTCGGAGTCCGCACTTTTCTCACAGCTGGGCCCAGGCAAAGGATGCCACGCATCACCCTCATTGTCGTCTGTTCTGCTCTCATCTGATTCACAACCCAAGCTTTGTGAGCCGTTTGTGTCGCCCTCAGCCATGTCTAGGAACTCGCGCTCTTCTGCGGTCAACCGGTTGCGTGGAGCCTGCTCTTCACACGAACATGAAAAGTTTGGCCGACCGAAGAACATTTCATTAGGTGTACGTGGTTTAGTGGAACTGTGGACGCGGCTGTTGTAGGTTGAGTAAAAGTACTGGAGCCTAGACGGCCAGTCTTTCTCCATGAGCAAATTCCTTCGGAAAAAGTTCGTTAGCGTCTGATTAAAACGCTCGACCCTTCCCTGGGATTGCGGGTGGTGTGCGAAAAGCGCCTGTTCTTCCATGTCAAAGAAAAAACGCACGCGTGCAATAAACTTCTTGGCCTTCTGATCAGTTACAGGCTCCATTGACTTGTTTAATTCTGCAACAATCCTCTGCTGTCCCCACATCTGGTTCGCAGCCTTCAGTTTGCAGACGTTTATGGCAGACTCCTTGACATCTGACCTCATCTGACCTTTGCACCTAAACAATTCCATCTTTGTCAGTTCTGACCCGCTATAGGGACTTGGCCTCTTATAGGGATTGACTCGCTACAGTGTGTAATTATAACATATACACATATACACGTATATGTATGTATATAAAGAGTTTAGATGTAAACGGCAGACAAATCCAAACAAGTAAAACAGCGGCTATAGTTGGTGAGTATTTTCGGTCCATTTCTTATCAAACCAATACATGGACTAACAACGAATACAAATTGAGACATATTAAATGACATTCAGACAGGAGACCTATCACCTGATTGCACCTATTCAACACTTAACACCTAATTGCACCAATTTAAACGTACAACGAAATGACCTATTACCAGAGAAGCAACATCTGCTACCATTGTAGCGCTAATCGAACACCATGCAGAAAGGGGAAACACTCAGAACAAACTCAGAGACTTAACATATTCCTTCTGTGAACACAATTCAGGTTTCCGTTTGCCGATGAAAATTGCCTCCAAAGTGCTGAGGTGCCTTATACGTAGATTCCGACCACGCGCGATTATCCTGAAATGTCGCATCACGTTTGCCCACACAGCTTTGATGCAAGAGGGCAAGCTCTTCAGGTGATTCCAACACAACACTTGCTAACAGCGTTGCACATTGCGTTAGTTCAGTTGGCACGTTCTGCTTTACTCTCTCCCCAAGCCGTTGGGTGGCTCTGCCGAAGTAACTGTGGCCACATTCACAGCTAAACAAGTAAACTACATTACTGACATTTTTAACCGACAGGGCGTCCTTCTTGCTTGTAGAAAACGTGTCACGAGATATAAAGCAACAAATCGGGTTGCACCAGGGCACTGCTCTCACAGTTGCATGTCGAATTCTGTTCTTGAACGAAGATGATGCTGCTCCGTCCTAACCACGGCAAACAAATGTACACAGGCTTTAGCTCAGCAGTCAATACAGCCGGTTTGGACTTGAGTGTTTCACTGATAACCCGCTCCAGTATGGGCGCTGGATAACCGTTGTTCAGCAGCACAGATTTCAGCTTTGAGACTTCTTCACTCAGGTACTCAGGAGAGCATATCCTTTTTGCACGGAGAGCCAATGATCGAACTAGGGCAATCTTCTGGCCAGGAGAGCAGAAACTGTCCCGTCTTGTGTAGAGACCTGTGAATGTTGTCTTGCGGTAAATTGTCGTGTGGAACCGCTTCGCTTTTGTGCTCACAAAAGAAACATGTTAAGTCTCTGAGTTTGTTCTGAGTGTTTCCCGTTTCTGTATGGCGTTAGTTTAGCGCTATAATGGTAGCAAATGTCGCTTCTGTGGTGATAGGTCACTTGGTTGTACGTTTAAATTGGTGCAATTAGGTGTCAAGTGCTGAATAGGTGCAATTGGGTGATAGGTCTCCTGTCTGAATGTCATTTAATACGTCTCAATTTGTATTCGTTGTTAGTCCATGTATTGGTTTGATAAGAAATGGACAGAAAGTACTCACCAACTACAGCCGCTGTTT
>JAOWAW010033687.1:0-17580 GCA_028565695.1 Nicola tetela | reverse complement strand
ACACACACACACACACACACACACACACACACACACACACACACACACACACACACACACACACACACACATGCAAGACACACACACGCTCACACACGCACATCACAACACGCACACACAATACATTCATAGATACACTGACATACATGTAGAGTTGGTGGGAAGAGTCATTTGCCACAATAGCAGTTAGCCTGTGTCTGTAGGTACTCTGTTCTACCTGGGTGTGAGTACACTGCTACCTGTACTGTGTGAAAGTCTATACCACCACTTGCATCATGCTACATAGTAGCACTGCAATGAAGGTTCGACAATTTGAATGGTATTCGTTAAGAAGTCCTAACAAACAAATGTTCAACCAAACAAAGGTTCTGTAAAGGCATAAAGGCATACATCAGGATGGATACTATCTGACTGACCTGTGTGACGATGGTGCTGCACATTGGGCAATCACACGAATGTTTTCATTGTTTGTATTTTCTGGATGTCATACAAATATGCTGCCAATGCCAATGGAAATGTTATGTTTCAGGAAGCAACTTTATAAAAAAAGTGAGAAAGAAGCCTCTGGTTGATGGAGACAGTCCGCATTTCAGGTATCGAACCGACAGGTGTGTCGACCGAACCAACAAGTGTGTCTTATGGGATTCACCATACTTGCGTTTGGGCGTCACACTGTTCTAGCCGCCAGTGGTGGGTCACTATGACATCAGTGGTGGCGCTGGCTGGGCATGCTCCTCAGTCGGTTCTTTACTGTTCCTGTAGTAGTAGTGGACTAGCACCTGGACAGCAGCAGTACTGCTCGTGCACGTATGTTAGTCGAGTATACATACTTCTGGGCTAGTAACCCTATGTTAGTCGAGTATACATACTTCTGGGCTAGTAACCCTATGTTAGTCAAGTACACATACTTCTGGGCTAGCAACCCTATGTTAGTTGAGTATGTGCGCGGCTGGGCTAACAACCCTATGTTAGTCAAGTACACATACTTCTGGGCTAGCAACTATATGTTAGTTGAGTACGTGCATGGCTGGGCTGACAACCCTATGTTAGTCGAGTACGCATACTTCTAGGCTAGCAACTCTATGTTAGTCAAGCACGTGCACAGCTAGGCTAATAACTTTATGTTAGTCGAGTACACATACTTCTGGGCTATCAACCCTATGTTAGTCGAGTACATGCACAGTTGGGCTAGCAACCCTATGTTAGTCAAGTACGCATACTTCTGGGCTAGCAACCCTATGTTAGTCGAGTATGTGCACAGTTGGGCTAGCAACCCTATGTTAGTCGAGTACGTGCACAGCTGGGCTAGCAACCCCATGTTAGTTGAGTACGTGCATGGCTGCGCTAGCAACCCTATGTTGGTCGAGTATGCATTCTTCTGGGCTGGGAACCTTCAATGATGTTTATGCCAGTGCAACTTCCTTTGGCTGAGTGCAGTGACGTAGCAAGTGGGGGTCATGGGTTTTATGACAATGCTGCCTGGTCAGAGTGTGATGACTGAGTAACACGATCTTGTATTCCACTCATCAGGACATGGTCATGGCTGTCATTTGGCCTGTGCATGACCTCACCCTGGGCTGAATGGGCTGATACTGGCGTCCCTTGACCAGTGCCTACCAACGATGGGCTAGGTTTGGCTTCTGCCTGGGAAGCTTCACTCGACATTATTTCCTTTAAACACGAGATAAAACAAGTTTAGTCCCACGTGAGGGGTAAATTTTTTTGATCAGCACATGTCTATTCAACTCAATCCTAAAATACTCTTTTCAATAATTCAGTGGTAAATGCAAGATGGTGGGTGGGTGGAAGGGGATGGGAGGGAAGGTTCAGATGGGACCTTAAGGATATTTTTCTCAGATTTTTTTCAAAGTCCAAAGTTTGCATGTTTCCCCAATCCTGGTGACGACTTTGATTATCTGCACTCTTCTCTTAAGTATTTGTGTTGGTTAACAGCTTTGCTATCACCAATTCACCAACAGCTAATCATTAGCTCTGGCCATTGAAAAGCATCACCCGAGCTACATTTAAGTTTGCATGCCATTGACTTTACCAACTTGTACAGCATTGAGAAAAAAATGAGCTATGTGGGAAAAGTCCATCACTACTTGCTCCTCCTGCATCAAAGAGCAACACATTTTCTACCATTCTCGTGTTGCCATGGAAATGCACTCTTGCATACAATACAACCTTGTATTTTGGTCCAGCCTTTAGCTAAACAGTCACTTACCATCAGCAAGAATGACAAGATTGCTGTCCGTTGTGCATTCCCACCAGGTAGTAGTAACGCGTTGTACAAAGTACGACCATTAGCCCAAGGTGTCAATCTGAACCATGCCTCCAGACACCAATACAGAACATTAGCTTTAGGCACACAAGCAGCTTTTCTACTCGTACATTGTGTACCAGCCAAAATTGCATCATGCCCTCCAAACTTGTTGCAGCTATCGCTATGACAACTTCTTCACATTTGGCAGCAAAACCAATGGCCACCAACTGGAAGGTGGCTGTGTGAATGTCATCACTGACACAATGAAACATTAGGCCAGGTTCCCTGCAAAGACGCAGAAAAGAAGATAAACGATATGCTTTATTTATCCCTTAGTAAAAGTGAGCACAGAAATTGTCAGGATGTTAACCGCAGTTCTAATGCAAAATTTTCCCCAAATTGCAAAAAGTCACCCTGCAGCACAGCCCCTTAATTCATTTGGATTTTATTCAATCCCTTGATTCAAGCACAAAAATTATCTCAAAATGGTCTTTAACATACACAAAATTGCATAACTTTGCATCTTATTTTTCAAAATTTTCCCTGGGGAGCATGCCCCCAGATCCCCAAGAAAGGCTCAGCTTTGCTCGAGCAAAACGTTTTCCCACAGCCCCCTGCTGAGAAATATCTTCCTACACTGCTGAAGTGGTTGTGTAGGGCCATGATCTTCTGTGTGTATGCCTGGATAGATGCAACATCATATTTTTGCTGCCTGCCAGAGACCATTGCCATCGATAGTACTAGCATGGTCTGAAATCCATTTTGATTTACATGTACCTGTGTTCCCAGGTTGATGATCTTATTGTACGTAGCTTGCATGTACTCTAGGGCATCAACATTAACATAGCAGCAAGTGATTTCTGAAAAACCCGTTATTCCTGTGTTAGGACTCAGAAGCTATTAAATGTTTATGGGTGCACTGTTTGCATGGGATTTTGACTCTGGGCTGGTGTGCTGTGTGCAATGCTAGCAAAGGTCTTGGTACATTGTACAGCTAAACCCTCGTTAATTCAACACCCACAAATCCAGTTCAAAATGTCAAATTATCCGTACATGCATTTAAATCTATGTAAACGTCTGGTAGAGCATCCATACAACAAGCCAACAGTTGTGGAACTATGCAACAGATGATGAGTTGAGAAGCATGCTAAGTTCTTTCTTACTCTACCACCTGCTCTGCCGACCTGATAGCAATGTCAAATTAAATTCTTGACTGTCGAATTATTTAGCATCTTTTTTGTAACTTTTTCTAATGCTTAAATTATTTGGAGATGATTAAAACAAAAACAAGAAGCAATCTGCACAGGCAGTGATGACACAGGGGTACAATTGGCAAAGTAAGGTCAGGGCATTTTTTATCATACACAATAGCTACATGCATATTTACAGATAAAATTAATGTCAGTTGCCACTGTCAGTCTTGTACGTGTGGAGATCCCCCTCCACCAACCTCATTGGTAAATTCATACTTTCTTCTGCCTGGGTATGAGTACAATACCAACCTTGTTTTGTTGCTAGGTGTTCATCGGTTTTGCACAAAAGCAAACAAGTGGAGATGACAGTGATGTGCCCGAGCCAAATGATGAGAATGTCCACGTTGTCAGTAACCCAGGCATCCTCGGTGCTACATTTGACGGCTCCGGGGTGAGTCAACCATTTCCCCTTAAAAGAGGTCATATTCCTTGCCTTTTCCCAACTCAATTTGTTTCTCCATGGCAGTTCCTTTAACACAATGAGTTGCAGTTTTGCTGTTGAGCACTTTTCTTTCAACTATTGCTTTCTGATCGGAGCTTCTTGTTTTGTCTGACAAACACTTTTTCTGTTGCCCATAGGTGCAACTGGTGTACTCTAACAGCAGGGAGCAGCCTATTTAATTTCTACTGACCTGTTCTACTTTGCTCTGTGTCTACAACACGTGCATAATACACACTTGCATACTAAATAGGTTGAATCGTAAAATTCTGGTCTCCAATCACAGTTATCGTAGCACCTCAAAGCATTCAAAATGGCCACCACTTGTGCTCATCCTTATTCACCTGAATGAAAACTTTTCGATTGTCTTCTTCATCAGATTATGACACTAGAAGCTCTACTCTCTACTCCGTACTGTGGCACATTGTAGAGTAGCTTCAAATCACATTTTAAGTTCTTATCTGACAAATCTCTCACCTGATGAAAGTTTTTGATCATGTAAATATCGAACTAGTCCTATGGAGATCAGTTCAAGCATTGCTCTCTTGTTTGGTAAACAACGGTTTATTGCTGGGGAAAACGTAACGTTTGTGAACTGTGGATAATGGTTTAAAAGGAGAAGTGTTGTTGCAAGAGCAAAGAGACAATCAGAACGTTCTTGCTCTCCTGGCTATCTTCTGGGTGGTACAGAAAATTCTGTTTATTGGCAATAAGTGATGACGTGATGTTCTCTTGGTGATGGTCGACTGTATTTCTTGCGATCTTCGCCCTGTGGAAGTTTTTGTGAAACTGGTGCTGTAAATCGGTGGGAGCAGTCAATTGCAGAGTACATGTGGTACACGTAGAACATGGAGAACCAAGTAAACCATGCATTGATCTCCTGTTGATCATATACCAGTATGATACATGTTATAGTTTACTACGCGAGTAATACATAAACCAGGCCAGGATTGGCCAAAAGAAGGAACAAGCTACTAAATCTAATTTTTTTTCGCGCTATCATGCTACACGCCACGGGTTCCGATCGTGACTCGGATGGTCGTTAAATCCCAAGAACGTAGAGGAGCTCAAGAAAGCTTCGGTTCTTCGTTCCTGTCTAGGAAATGTTCTTGCCTCACCGCAAGTGTCCTACTCGGTCTTGACAAGAAAAGCGTTGGCTCGCATGCACATCGAGGGCTGACGCGAGTACTGGCAGGGTACCAAGGCTAGCTCGTCGGCTCCCTCTGCCTAGCGCCTGGCGGTCGGCTGAAACGCTCTGAGCGAGTCGTCTTGGCAGGAAGGTGAGAGAAAGAGAGCGAACGGCCTCACATAGTTCCCGTTCCTCCCATGCCTTTTTTTGCAGTGACTGTTTCTTTGGTGGCTACATAATGTGAATTACTAAATTAGCAAAGTTGTACGAGTAACTAAGGTGTGGATAATGGATGTTCGATGGTAGAAGTTAAGCGCTGGGAACGCCGGTCGGCTGGCTTGTGTGCGTTAGCCCTACATTGAATGAGCTTTTTTGTGCCACGTGAATACTGATATCGCTTCTGTAAGTTGGCTGGTTCTCTTTGAGATGGAGAAGAACAGACCGTTTAGAAAAAAAGTTCACCTATTGCCCGGCGACATGTAGAAAATCAATGCAACCCACAGGCACCAGACGTCTATGTTTTTAAAACCGACTGTAAGCGCCATGGCTCAGAAGATGTAATGTGCCTTGTGTGTGCTCTCCGTCTGAAGGAGCTAGACCAGTGTTCGTCTGTTAGCTTCGAGGAGTTTTCTTTAAACGAGCCCCACAGCCTGAAACTTAGATTACTGTGTATAGTTCATCTAGCTCTTGATCTTCGGCGAGAAAATCGCCAGCGCTGAGACTCCGGCGCTGCGAATCGTTCGTATACCTATACGTTGTCGTACACTCAACATACTACACGTGTCGCTAGTCGTGTTGTCACAAAAAAGGCATACGTCACATGACGGCACGTGCGCAGCCAACAGGACTAGCACGCCACACTGGTATACATGTATGTGTGAACTCGCGATCGCAATGTACTAGCTAGCTAGCAACGTGGCGGCCGGCCATTAGCCACGGTCGACGATACAGCTGCATAATACTACTGTAGTTACTGGGATCCTGCAGCTACCGTCACGTCGCTGCCGCCTGTGCTGTAGGCTAAGCGCCCGGGTAACTGGATTAATCGTGAAATTTCCCTATCGACACGACAAGATTATTTTTTTTATGCACCACACTGAGTATGCTCTTTTTTCTTTGGAAAGTTTGGTGTTCTTTCAATTTCGGTAAGATTAAATATATAAAAGATATACAAATTCGCACAGCGCCTGTAGGAAAGTCTACCAAATGTGAAGAGGATGCAAAAACCCGTCAGGTGGAGATTATGGAAAAGTTAACCCACTGAGAATTTCTGATATGACATGACCTGAAGAAGGCCCAACTATCCTCGTCAAATGGTCATACTGGGGAAGCAATGCCTCTAGTTGCGTTTTATAGACTTCTCACCTTGGTATGGTTTTTCGCACAGCTGTTGTGGTCGACACGCATAAACCTAAAACATTAAATATATAGTGAAAACAAACACACTACCTAGCGTAAGCAGCAACCATGCAGCGTGCGTGCAACTCCTCTATAGAGTCACGTTTAATGAGCTATCAGCAAACAGTCCATCATGGCATAGTAAGGAGCACGACTGGTGCTCCAGCAGTTCCCAGTTTGATGCCGTTTTAGTGTCATTAGATTTTTTCTACTCTTTCTTCTTTCTTTTGAATCCAGTGTGTTACAGAGCCCAATGGATATTGGCATTATTGCACGCTGAGGCCTCTTCACTTGCACAGGCATTGCTTTTGTGTAAATACATGTATCCTAGTAATATCGGTCAGCATGCTAGCACTATAATAGCTGCCATGCTAATAAAAAGCCCAGAGGAGCTGAGTTCAAAGATTATGCAGTTGAAATGCGGAGATGTCTTCTGGAAGATAGCCAGCTACCAAGGTTGTACTGACTAGACACTTTACATTGGCGAATCAAGAGGCTACATGGAGATGCACACCCTCTCATTGACTCAGACTGTGGGTCTTCGGCGAAGTCTCGGAATGAATAAAGTCATTGCAGTTCTACAAAATTACCTAATTGCTTGGTTGGCGCCCTCAGATTAAATGGGCTGATCACTTAATGTACTAACTGATTAAATGGAAGAATGCAAAAACAATCCAGTGAATGTCTGTAGTAGCACTCAGCAAGCTTATGGGTTACATAAAAACTGTAGTGAAATGTCATGAATTTCGCTGTCACAGTTTCAATGACCCAGCATTTGGCCTGAGGTATACACTGAAAGCTAAGAAAGGATCCAGTCGCAGGGTTTTTTCTCTGACCTCTTTTCATGCATTAATTAACAAACATTCTTATGATGTGCTTGGCAACTTGAGACACACACACTGTCATGCATAGTTCTCCAACAGTAGACACACGTACTGCCATAGTTCTCCAACAGCGGTTGTTAACGTTTTGTACTAGATATACATGTTTGTGACAAACATATTAATCACAAATAACAGATCTTTCATCCTTTTGGATTACTAGGTTAAATCTTCTCCTCTGTGTGTTGTGTGTCTCGGCTCTGTATCCAAAAATTGTCCTCCATGGCTCTTTTGCATGCTTCATTGGCCAGTATTACTAGTTGTGGATTCTTGGTACCTGAAAATGTACAAAACCTAATTTCTGGGCTGCTTACCTTGTGTGCTTACAGGTCACTTGTTTTGTTAGACTGCACATCAGTGACATAGACTTTTGCGAGGCTGACAGACAAAATGGCCTCCCAATGGCTTGACTGTAGCCACTTTACCTATTCCCTTGCCAGTGTGGATTATGGCTTTTCGTAAGCAACGTCATGGAACAACAATTGCTGGATGACAAGAGCCTCTATATCAAGAGCAAAGATGTTGTCCTCAAGGCAACTCAGGAGAAATGTCTGGGTGAAGGGTCATATGGTCAAGTTTTCATTGCAGAACTAACTGGTATCAAGGTAGCAGCAAAGAGGCTTCACAAACAAGTCTTCTCTGCAACTGACCAGAAGAAAGCTCTCAAGACAAAGTACAGTTTCCATCAGGAATACCTTCTATTGAGTCAATTGCATCATCCTCACATTGTGGAGCTGTATGGGATTTATCTTCCAGATGATGAGCTGGACACACCTCCCGTCATTATCATGGAGCTCCTCAACAAAACTCTACGCAGTGTTATTGTCAACGGCCCAACGCTGATTCTTCTTGAGGTGCTAGATTACTTGCTGCAGATTCTGTCTGCTCTTTGCTACCTCCACGGCCAATCACCTCCAGTTGTCCACCGTGACCTAACTACGAACAACATTATGTTGTCACAGCACAGTGATTGCAAGATTGTCGACCTTGGACAGGCCAAAGTTTTTGATGCAGCAAACAGAGAGTTGACGGCTAGACCAGGTAATGCGTGCTACATGCCTGTTGAAGTTCTTACTGGCATTGAAAAGTATGATGAGTGACTGAACGTGTTCAGCTTCAACAGTGTGGCGCTTGAGATGGCCATTGGTTGTGTGTCACAGCCTGCTAAGGACCTGCTGGTGAAGGAAGAAGGAGGGTTTTATGTCCCGATAGAAGAGACAAAACGATATGCATCGGATCTCACTTGTCTCAGCGATTGCCATCCATTGCAAAATATTATTGTTAGCCTCTTGAGGCCAGTCTTCTCTCTACTATCAGCTGCTGAAGTACACAAGCAGCTTCAGCATCTTCAGCAAGGTATCAGTGTTGTAAGCAGATCATCCGAAGATATCCATGCAATGCGTCTTTACCATGACCAACGGGAGGTATATCATCGGCATGAGATAAACCATCTGCAGAGGATGGTGAGCTTGTTACAATTTGTCTGTTGAGTTAAATGGGAATTTGGTGGGCTAATTTGCAACATAAGAATGGTAGAATGTTTTATCATTTTGGTGAATGATTAATTGCTTGTTTTTCCTAACAATTAATCAATTAATTTTACGATACTTTACTCCTCTATGAAGACCTCCACCATTGAAGTTCACACCTGAAAGTTCACCCTCGATAGGCCTAGGCTAAGGCCTACATGTAGCACCTCTAACTTCCAAACCACTCACGGATGGTCAAGATGCTACACATGTTGCATAGTGAATCCACCCCAGCGCTAGCTGAGTACAATGTTGATCACTTAAGTGTTGCGCCAACATTCAGGAATGTTATTGGCACCATGCTTCATGCTAAACTTGACAGCTTCCAGCTTTGTTGTGACTGCAAACTTGAAATGCTCACTGTTGATCTCTCATATTCCATACTCGCCTGCAACACTCCCATGCTGCATCCTGCATAGAAACACATTTTAGAGTTTCAGAGTAATTTTGTCTGAGGATGGGGAACACATTTCAACCTTGATGCGCCTACATACTTCTCTTGACTGATTACTTATTTGAAAATAAAAAATATAGTTATTAGCTCTCATAGAGATTTGGCGATAAATCAGATGATGCATTCCAGCACTATATAGTACTTCTTTTCATTTGTGAAAGTTATAATACTTCTACTACTGTCAGCCTGCATTTATTACTCTGAATCACATGCAAGAAAGAACATGTGGCTTTGTTCCACCCCTAAAATACTCAAGACTGTTAGCTGCCAAATATTTTATGCTTAGCTTATCAATGTTTCATGGTCAATACTAGTGCCCCTCTTGTCTATTCATAGGTTTGGGGTATGTGTGAATCAGAGATTATGCTGTGACCACAACTCACAGTGACCCTTTGTGGACACTTCACTCAACACAAAACCTATAGCTACCGGATGGTTTGTTGGCTGATCATTGTGCTATTCCAGCATCTTGTCTACTTTGATTGTGGCATCTTATGCTGTGGGGAGCCCCAGACCATTGCCACGCATTGGGCCATATGCATAGGTCAAACAGATCTCAGCACGATCAGTGACGCACTATGTCCTATTGTGTGCCACTGTCACAAGCCCTATATCATCAACAGACTTTGCCCTTTTGCAACCGGAGTGGCCATCATAGTTGTGGTATACGTAATATCCTTGCTTCCTTTTCCCAGCATCTCTTCCCTCAGAGGCCTCATCAACAGCATTATAGCCACAGCAAATGTTGTTACCTTTTCCTTGTCCATCTCCTTATTCATATGAGGTAGGTCAAACGTTTCAGGCAATTACAAACCTTGCCTTCAATCCAGGATTGGTCTTCTTTAACAAACTGAACAGTGATGCCAGCTAGAAACCTCTGATGCTTCACTGATATCAATTGACTTAGAGGAGAAATGATTGACTCTGCACTGCATCCAAGGCTAGTGCTGACACTAGGCTGGCTGTGTTGATGTAGCTGAGAACAAGACAATGTAGATGATATATAACTCAAGTCAAATTCTCAATTGGGCTGCTGGTAAATCAACATTCATGACACTGAAGTTTGCAATTATTGATTCTGGGTGATGGACATGGCTTTATTCACCAAATCTAGCTACACGTCAGCTTTCGACTGTTTCATCCTGAGTGATTCTGTAGTGCAAATAGTGTAGGATATTGTGTAGCACCTGCATGACATATGTACCATAAATGTAAACTAGTAGCCTTCAAGGGTTGCCATCTAGATGCGAATCCTCTCTCTAATTTGGGGCCTCGATCTGCTTCTTTTTTCATTTTAGCTTCATCCACCACCATTTCTTGTGTTCCTTGAATGTACAGAGGAGCGTTTTTTTTTTCTTTTTAAATTACATGTAGTGACCTTATCGTATGAATATTTCTTCCTGGTCATTAGCGCCAAACTATGAATGTTGCATGTGTTACAAAAATTTATACCTTTACAGTACTGCATTGAATTACTATACCTTGTCCCAGTGTAATTTCCCTGACATCAGCAGCAGTTAATGGAGCCTAGCTTTCTTCAAGGTTTTGCATAGAGAGCACAGATCTAGATGATGCAGTATCAGAACCTTTAGCATCATTAAGTTGTACGAACTATTCAACTTGCCTACCACTGCAATTTTTAATTATGCCTTCACTGACTCATAGGTTTGAGCACCCGTGCAAGCACCCTGGACAAAAAGTGTTTTGCGTAAGTTTTGTTTGGTTTTGACATTGTTGTGTTTTGCAGGTTTCCAGGTTGCAGGATTCACTTCAAGAGGTGATTATTACTCCATGCGGAATTGCTGTTATCCAAAACGCGTGTGCACTACACTAACACACATTTATAAATACACAATCATGCCAGCAAGCACGTGCACACCACACACATACAAACATGCAGACATATAATATTATCAGTGTACACACAGACACACAATATATGCATTCGCACACCCACATACCTACAGTGACATAGTCTCACATGTACGCGCACAACATTACCTTCATATATAATACAGTAGTATTAACTAGCAAAGTGTGGCAGAGCAGATTAGGGAAACAGCTTTAGGTCTGAGTACACTATGCTTTCCCTCATCACTGCTCTTCTTTAAAAATTTTCGTCTATTAAAACAGTCAGCAGATTTCATACTACAGATAAAGGCACATAAATAGTTCCTGTATTACCTTTCTTTGCAGATCCGAATGGCCAAAGAAGAGAAGCACATGTCGTTACTCAAAAACATCCTCCACCTTACATTGCTGGGTTTTAAATAACAAAAACTTGATGTATAGCCATTTGTTTTGAAACTCTGAATTGTCCATATAGCTAGGGAGTTGTTGCCTGTGCCTGGATGCTAAATTTAACTACTGGTATGATGGGTATTTGCCATACACACAAACATGTACAAGTATAGGTACACTGAGGCATGTGCATCTGTAGACCAAATAGAATGTGACCAACACTACCTTGGGCTGGTAGGCAATCACATACATGTATATAGTTTTTTGTAGTGGTATGGAAGAGAAGTTTGTCCAGACCATAGGTCAAAGAGAACACAATGGGTTGGCTTTTCTTCAAGGATTGGTGATAAAGTGCTGCAACACTTTGTTGCCAATCACTGAAAAAAAAAAACTCTCCCCACAGTCATGAGCATGCATGTCATCAGCTGTCAAGCTTTTATCACACAAACACAATTTGGTGGTTTTGCAGTGACTTTTCACCCTTGCATTATGAATGTTAAGGTGAGTGTACTTAGCAGCTGATTATTTATTTCTCAGGTGCTTCATGGTCAGGAAGTGACGTAGGATTTGCTCAAAGCTGTAAGGGCTCCAAAATCCACCTCACTAATATTCCAGAACCATCAATGATTTTGAATAAACACCGACCATACAATCTTGTTCAATTGATCTTCCCGCAGGACCCTCTTGAAAGAAAGACCGACTAGCTGCATTACTTTTACTGCTTGATGAGTATGCCATCAGTATCTGTCAGTCTGGAAAACTTGACTATGTTCAAATTGCCAATGTTGCTGTAGTGTATGTTTGAGTATCATTTTGCCATGATCTAAACCAAAGACTAGCTACATCTAACTATTTTACTTCTCCTCATTTATTTTTACTTTGTTCTTCGAAGGCTACACGTGATCTACAGATTACACAGGAACAAGTCAAAGAGGTGAGTAGGAGCAGAGTTAGCAGTTTTGCTGGAGGTTGGGAGATTGGACGTAAGGGTCCAGGGAATTTAAATGTTCTGCAAGGAAATTACTTTTCCAGCGGCAAAAAACTGTGATTTCGCCTGCTTTTACGGCCACTTTATTGACAAGCTAATGGGACACGCTAGTTGCCCTTATGGTGCTGCTCTGAAGCAGAAAAATTAATTTGTTGTTCAATTTTGCAACTCTACAAAATCTTGAGATGGAGGGTTGAGATAAACTCTGGATCTGAGCTCTGGAGAGAAAATTGAGATACCATATTTCTTTGAATAATTGCCACAGCGATTTTTGTAATTGATGGGGTGATGGTGCAGTGATTAATCGATGATAGGAGTGATGGTGCAGCAATTAATCGATGACAGGGTGATGGTGCAGCGATTAATCGATGACAGGGTGATGGTGCAGCAATTAACCGACGACGGGAGTGATGGTGCAGCGATTAATCGATGACGGGGTGATGGTGTGGTGATTAATCGATGACAGGATGATGGTGCAGCAATTAATTGATGATGGTGTTTATTTCAAAATGAAATGAACAAGGGGTGCAAATGTGTTCCGGCAAAGGTGATTAGATAGGTAGTTGATATTAGCGCATAAGCACTGACTGCTGCCAAGGAGTCTGGGTATACTCCACTCTGCAGTAAGTGTTGACCCACCCTTGCAGGACTCCGTAGACATCACCATCTGTCTGTGCCAGTCAAAGTGCTCAAAGCTGCAGATCTGTGCTTAGTGCAAGGGTGTACAAGATATTTTACCGACTCTGAATGCTGAGCATGGACAAGAGAACTACATTGTCAAGGTGACAATATCCGATGCAGGCGAAAGCAACAACGGAGAGAGCAGACAAGGCAGGCAATGGAAGTGACGACAGCATTGACATTATTTACTTCTTTGACTACTGATGTCTGCCATTGTTGTCTCAATTCTTGAGCTGCATGCGTTTATTTTCAAAATACCGTGTACTGTACCTAACACACATATAATAATTGCTGCCCTCAAATAATCACCATGGCAATTATTTGAGGGTGACAACTTATTCACTTTGGTGCCGATTGTCTGCGGGGATTATTCCAGCCAATTTTCAAGGGCAGCAATTTTTCGAAGAAATATGGTATGTAGAAGTTTCTTCCATGTACACACTACATGTTATTTGCAAATTGTTACGAACAGCAAAGTAAGTAATGGCTGTGACAAATTTAAAAAGGAACAGTTCACTGTCCCAAGCCCAAAGTCAAACATTAGCATTTCATTCCATGTCCAACAACCTGCAGCTGCAAAAGAAAGATGGAAGTATGCGTTTCTATCACAATTTTTCTAGTTTCCACTTATAAAACTTGAAAGTTCTTTAAAGAACTGGTGAAAAGTACAATAGTCAAAAAAACCAAGTAGCCATGGCAACAGTGATGGTGCTTGTCTGAACACCTCAAAATGGCTGTAGTCTTCAACCACTTTGATTACCAAAGAAATATGGTACAAGCTAAAGCCTTGCAGGCACAAGGGCTGAATGTGGACTTCATACTGCACAAATACAATGGCATGGAATGTAGTTCCCGCACTATGTGAATCACACTGTGTGTGACAACAGGTAAAAGCCCAATACTCACAGGCCAAAAGTTAATTACCAGCGGGCAGGAATAAGCTTATTGCCCACACAGCATTGGATTTGGATTTGTGTGCTCTTTGATTACTCATCAAAATGTCACTCAGTCAGCGAGGTGACACGTGTAAAATGTGTTTCCTTTAGATGGTCGATGCTGGTCATACTCCGAGAAATGATTTGGGGAAAGGGAAGGATGCAGAGGCTGACAAGTCTACTGCAGCAGAGCATGCAACAGAGGGAGTTTCAGAAAACTCTTACTGCGGCTTACAGGTATGGAAAAGGGAAAGTAAACTGAACCATTTTCAGCAGATGACAGATTCTATGAAAGCTTGTGTGTGAATGGGGAATGCATATTATAAAATTGTAGATGAAGAAGATAAAGCTAATGGGGTTTAACATGCACTGGTGTGTGCACAATGAATGTGTATCTGTTCATGTGTTTTTTTTATCTTTCTTTGGTCTTTAAGCTGAGTTGGAAAGAAAGTTTATAGATCACAATAATATGCTGAAACAAGCTAATTATGCTGGACTTATACCCATCAGTGGACAGAGAAGGGCCAGCATTGCTACTTGGTACTTGTTTATTTCTGTTCCTATTGATTTAGATCAGCAACCAACAGCATGCTTTGCAGGAGACTATGGAGCGAACGGAGAAAAGGGTGGCAGAGGTAAGTGTGTCAAGCACTTGCCAAGACTCCTTTTATGAGGCTCGTGCTTGTGCACCACTCGATACTTGATGCTACAAATGCCACAGGTGCAAACAACCAACACTAAGAACAGGTTCTGCATATTGTGTGTACAGTTAACCCAACACTAAAGCTGTTGCGACCATTACTTGCCATGTCTCCTGTTCTTTGGATTTTTTTCATTGTTCACCCACAAACAATGTTGACCAGGTGGCTTCGTGGTCATGTGATTCTGCCACATCTTGTCACGATGATTGTACTGTTTTCCTGTGTCGAAATCAACTTCAAGCCTTCACCATTCTCTGGTCTTCCCTGTCATCTTATCCAGTCAAAATGGCAGGTTCCTCATCACTCTTTCTCATTACTCCGTCCTTCACATCCAATGTGTGCAGCATGAGTGTGTTCAAACACAACTAATCCTCTGCCTTCCTGAATAACACATCTTTGTCCCCACCATTGAAGGACTTTCTAATTTCTGGCCAAACCTGTCTCCTGCACAATTTGAGCAACACTTGCAAGTAGAAGGGTGACTTTCAGGGATTGTACAACAAAGAATTTTCTCTAAAATCGTCAGCCCTCCAGTATTTGCATTTCTGATTTCTGTCTCATACTGGTCCACGGAGCATTGTTGCAGCAAAGCGTCTCAGTGGTGTTCTGCCTGTTGGCTGATGGTAGTGTGCTCTGGGAGATGAACTTGGCTGATCACGTTACAGGTGACGGCCATTTCCAGCAGATAGCGGATTGTTCATCTGTGCAGCACCACAAAGATTTTGTCCACTGTTCTTCCATGACCATGACCCATAATGGTAGCAATGGTCTCCACCTGGGCATCACTGTCAGATCAGAGTCCTCGATATCTGCAGTACTCTGCCATTGATATGTCTGTTATTTACGTTACATACTTTTTGAGTTTGAGGAAGGCTAACTACACAGGGCAATGCCATCAATATCCATCTGTCAAATCTGCCACTTTGCAATTGATAACCCTTCTGCAGCTCAGTGATTCAGTTTCTCCAAGATTTTATCGAGACTTCCACATTCTTTTCTCTTTTGTTGCAGGTGAATTACAACCTCACGAAGCTCTGTGAAGGCTTGGCTACAATGCAGCAGAAAGTTGAAGAGGTAGTTTAAGAGTTGATGTCTGCTGCAAAGCCACATGTTGTGTTGAAGTCACGTTATCTTCATTAGATTTTTTTAAATTATTATCACAACATTCTCTCCTGTGATAGTTTGCATGCAAAACTGCTATTCATATTCTGAATTCCTGATACGACTGCTAACTGTATAGATATACGTGGATGGTGAATTGCGCCATTTTCAAAAATGAACGCCAAGAACAGGACAAGTATTTGTATCAATTTGACACCTTAAAATCTGGCCCAAAATCTTGAGTTATCAGGGTGTTGAATTATTTGTATATGCAATTAAGTGTATGTAAAAGTATGGCAGAACGTGCATACAATGAGCCAGCGGTCACTCATCCGTGCAGGGTGTAGTTTATTGTGCGTATATGTATGAATTCTGCTTGCGTCACTCCTTCATCTCTTTCTTTAATGACTTTGAACTTTCTTCGTACATCATGAAAACATATGAAGAAATATGATGTTTGGATTCTCTTGAAGCCATTCTGAACTCAGCATACTGAACCCCCCCCCCCCCAAAAAAAAAAACAAGCACCTTCACAGCGTTCAGGTCTATATCCACCTTCCTGGCCTTACCTCCCTGGATTTACTACACTATGCACTGTAGTACAGTGTATCTACTATACAGTACGCTAAATTTTCGATTCTGTATCATATATGCATGTTAACAGTGAGTACTCTGGCAGATGTTGCAATGTAATGTTGCCATCTGACATGCACATGCCCTGCTGCATTCTGCCGAGGTAATGTCAAATTAAAATCTTAATGTGTCAAATTTTCCGAACAAATTCAGCATCCTTTTGTATGTAACATACCTGGCAAAATGTTGATTATCGGTGGTCGGCAGCAGATCACTGCTAAATTATCTGGTGCACTAAAAACTGGGACTGTATGGGCAAGAAATCAGTATGTGGGAAAATGTACAAATTATCAAAAATGTCAAAATATTCTGTGTCGAAGTAACAGTTTTTAACTGTAGTTGATTGGAATTTTGTGTTGCATGTGTCTGACGCTAGATGATAACACGTTCATACACCTAACTTATGTGCTACCTTGTCACACCATTCACCCACTTCATCATTGCACAATTTTATCATTCTAAACACATGCTTGCCCATAACGGCCAAGCTTATAATTACAAACAAGAAGGCCCAAAAGTGTTTAGTGAAAGGAGTTGTATGCAAATTCTTTGCTTGTAGGTAACTGAAGCTCAGCACACTCCTGATGACAGGAAGAATGATACCTCAAGTGAGATTGTGAACGTGGCAAAGAGTGTTTTGCGAAATTCTTGCCATGGCCAGCAGGTAAGAGAACAATTGCAATGGTTTTCTTTATCTAACCGATGAACAGCACAATGAAATTCCACTCGGAAGAAGCCACATATGTTCTCTATTTTCTTTGTGTACAAACTTATATGCAAATGTTAACACATCCATAACACATGTGAGCTACCTCACTCAGCTAGATACTGCCGTGTGTAACCAACAAAAATAAGAATAATGGGATGGCTCATAATCATCATCACCTTCTTCTTCTTCTTCTTCTTCTTCTTCTTCTTCTTCTTCTTCTTCTTCTTCTTCTTCTTCTTCTT
>JAOWAW010033576.1:7179-17584 GCA_028565695.1 Nicola tetela | reverse complement strand
AAACACACCCCCCCCCCCCCCCCCCCCAAAAAAACCCTCTCCATTTACTCGAGCCTCACTTGGCCTATGATTTAGATGTAGCCGTTCCGTCGGTAGGCTACCTTGTTTCAACAGTCTCGTGTTACACTTTGCATGTAACACTCGTAGGACCGGTCTAGCGCTGTGTTTGTTGGAATGTAACAGTGAAATGTAACATAAAAAGTTACAAATGTTTCAACGCAATATTGGTGTACTGTATCCCATTACTTGTATTGATGGTATTAGCAACCATCTTGATGGTACACAGCAGGTGTTAGGTATTCTTATAAAACACGTTATCATACTAGTTTCAGACCAATTCATCACAGCGCTCACCTTTCTGAGGACGGACTCGCTGACATGCGATCTGTCGATGATCTTCACGGCAACAGTCTTCTTCGTTTTGCAGTGGACGCCCAATTTGACAAGGCCTGAATGTGAGTGAGTAAAATCATTGGCCCTCAGCCGTACGATGTCGATCATGTATCAAACATTTTCTTAGGGGTATCAGAAGTGAGCCTGTTGTGATTCTGTACGTGTATGTCGCTTTAAGGTGATCAGGAAGAAGAGACTATTGTAAGGTACAGAAGATCGCTATCAGGTAAATAAGTAGTCGCACTGTCGGTGTGAGAGTTATGCAGGTCACGAATAATATACTGTATTATGGGATTTACCTGTCTGGCCCTTGCCGAGCGTCCCTTGCAAGAGGTAGGGGCCTACGACGCGAACTTCCTCAGAGCGTGAAGAACCTTGGCCGTTCATTGTTTACAGAACCTCGTTGGCGACGTCCTAATCGCGGGGAGGTACTCTGACCGTGAACGACGCCCAATCGTCCAAATTAACAAACGACAGAATCAGTTAGAATCCAGGCTGGCGAGAGGGCTGTTGACAGGCGCGTCTCGGTCTTGACTGGAGCAAGCGAACTGTGGTCAGTGAAGACTTTGACGGTTCCTTTGGCCAATCTTAGGCCATGGCGATCTCTCACGGGTTGCTACCAGCCAAGACGGGTAAGTTACTCAAGCGAGCTGAGGTAAACGAGTTGATCGGCGTGCAGAGGGCGCCGGTCTATGTCGAAAAGGTATAAAGCGGCGCTTGTGGCTACGATGCAGCCGGTAAGGGACGGCGTTTTGTTTTTGTTCCTCCAAGAGTAGGCGACTTGCTTTCGGCTGAAGTATGGCAGGCGTTGCCGTTCACGTGGCTCAAGGCAGCAGCTCTGTTCCAGAGCCAAGACCACGACGTACCTCTCGCTGTAAGATTTAACCGTGCTGTAGGCGGTCGGCCCAAGCAGAAACTGCTATACTCTCAATGCTGTAAAGATCTTTTTTAAGCCACGTGGGTTTGCAGGAGGCAATCGACTGGCCTGTCGGCTGACCGACTTACTTCGTATAGCGTGGGTAAGGTGATCGCCAACGTTCCAACGTTTTCCTCGTCAGTCAACGGAACTTACCGTTTCTTGGACGCCTGAGCTTCACGCCGTGCGGTTTCGCTGACTTCAGCTTGCCGGGTATCGACTCGGTGCGCAGCACTCGTTCGATCGGTCGATTGCATGCTGCCGAGCTCAGGCTGTCGCGCGCGCTGCCTGCGCGCAGCCTGGCGATGGTCAGAGAACGGCTTTCTTGTGCATGTTGTGCGTGTGAATCATCAAGACGCCGGGCGTTGCTCGCATTGCTCGTGTTAGACCAGCTAGTGTAGCGGCAAACCACAAAAGCCGGTTTGTATTGAGGTCTGTAGGCATGCACAGGTAGATTCATCCATGTTCTATTCTAGGTCATGGTAGGCGCTTGCAATCTGGGTTTAGCGAAGAACTGTGGGTGAGCGGAAGCGTGTTACGACTTCTGTTGAAGTTTCTTCCTGTGAATCAGACCCATGCCGCAACGCCTCACCGAACAAAGAACCACGTGGGGAGGACGATTTGAAAGAAGCCGTGACAACCTGAAAATGATTACGCATGGCTGCAAAGCCTGCAATACAACTGACGAAAGTAACGTAGAATGGTGAAAGCTGTGGGAATTGGAGCATGAAAAAAAAAATTATTCGTTCATTAGAGTTACGAGTCTGTAGCTGTAGGCTGTTTCTTTGTGTAGTATTGTGTTTATAGGCAGTCACACTACAGCGTAGATTATATTCACCAGAGTACAGCTGCATTTACAGAGGATATAGCTTAATCACGAAGTTGTCTCGGGGGTGTCTTGTAAAGCTAAACGCCTATCTACGTACACCAGGTAAACATGTACATGTAATAACAGTCTAGGTACTCAAGCTGCAGAAAGCACTTGAGACAGATGATGGATTTGGCGGGGGTTTCAATTTTGCCATCTGTCCACTTGAAGGATGAATCTCTTCACTCGATAACCAGAAATCTAATAGTACCCTTTTAAGGCATTTGATGGGGTTGTCGGAGATAAGAATTTACAAAACGAAAAGGAAACGTACTGGCGTGCGAACCAAGTCTAAAGCAAGCTTAGCAGGCATTTCCTGCTAATCGATTCAATGCAATGCCGCCGAATAATTTGAAGAAAAAATGTAGACTTTACTCGGAATAGACTGACACGTGTATAGTGTACACAGAACTCTGCGGCAGACCGCCTGATGCCGGGCGTATGGTGATAGAGAGCAGCCATCAGTCCTGACGGCCGTTGCCACAGCACGGTCTGCACAGTCTGTGTGCAGCACTACCAGCGAGATCGGCAGAAACAGCGACGAAAAAAAAAATTAGAATTAGCAGAAATCCCCCGGCACTGTAGCCTGGAAGGATGTCGTGCCATCTGCAGGAACTACGATCACTTACATGTGCCGCTAATCAGGCTACTGCAGTGAGGTTTCTTCCTGAAACGCTGAAGATTCGAAGAGCGCTGCTCGTGTACGTCCCTCCAAACTGTATTATATCTGATTACCCTGCGTGTAGTGGAGTGGCTGTATTCTGGTAACGCACCGAACGAAGTCCCGCATCGCAGCTGTTCATTACCGTAGTGTTTCATTTCAGCCAGACATACACAAGATGTTCTGGTTACCACAGGCGAAGGAACCATCTTCGATAAACTGTCTGTTCTCACGGAGAGAAACATCCGCAAAATACTTGAATACCTCCAACATGTCCAAAATGTGCCTTGAGCAGGGCATAACGTCACGTGATTAATTTTGTCTAAGTTTACACAAGAGCCGCGGCGCTAAGAGTTTGCAGACGCACCTCTAAGAGACCAGGTCAGCGTGACGCTGGCTTGTTCGTAGTGTCACAAGCTGGTGTCGCAACAAGTTTGCAACAGTCAGCTAGATCTTGATAGCTGAAACATGTGAAAGGGGATCGCTGGTTAGACTCGCAATCAGCCACACCCCAGAGACAGTGTACGTAGATCTACGCTCTGCACGCGTTAAGTTTTTTCTCGTATCCTAGCTGTCTTCGATCACCATGGTGAAATAATGGGAGTGGAAATACACTACATTGTATGCTTAAATGGACAGCCCAGGGCTCAATGTTGGGCACCACCGCGAACAGGCGGTCGTTTGGTCGAAAGACTTCCGGTAAGATCATGATACAGAGCACGCTTCGTGGTCATAAAGAGCCATTCGCTGGTCTGGTACAATGGGAGAGAGAGTATGGCGAAAGAATACTAACAACAATAACCTATTAATACGTGTGGCCAGTTATTCCATTGGAACGGCCGGTTGTACTCCAAAGCCAGACTTACATCTTCAATGGCCCAATTAGTAATTAGTTAATTACCATAATCTCAACTGGGAATACCCAAGGATCGACCGGAATGTCTACAGCTGCAACGCAGCATCACGTCATTGGCACTAAGGCGTTGGCACGTTTCAAGTCCCGACCCTTTGCAAATATTCAATTCACAACCAACTAATTCGATGGAACAAGGAGAGAGCCTCTCCCAATTGCTACTGCAGGGAATAGTCACCTTCCGACTTCTGAGGAATCATCGGATCATTGATACTTACTTTCAATTGATACCATTGTAGTGACTGCAAATGAGCGCATACCCTACCATAGAAGTGCGAATGTCACAGGAGTAGAGTTTACTGTACAGGGCTCTGTCATACAGGCGCACGACTGTTACATGGACTAAAAAATTTAAAAAATTATACATGTCGCACAGAGGAGCATAGACAAACACTAGGAACATACTGGTACAAGTACGTGATATAAATAACTACATGTAATGGCATAAGTAGAGTTGAATGCCGGATCGACTGAGACCGCGAGCGACTGGCGTTCGCCTCCATCTGCTGATTCTGCTCTGTCCTCTGGATTCGAATTCGTTGCAGTATGCAGATATATTAATAGCAAGCCTGGAATCCAGGCGATGCCAATGATAAGACCCAGTACGAAATGATAAAGATTAATAATAATCAGGACTATTATCAGTTTGTTTGACTGGTCGCGAATCTTTCGGCCGGGGCGTCATCTAATTAGCGGCGTCAAACTCCTCAGTTCAGCAGGCGCTCAGCTCAGCGGCGCCAATCCCTAGCGACGTCGCCATCCACAGCCTTGCTGTGCGCTGCCCCTCTTCATCCCTTTATGGATTTGTTGGAAATGGCGGTGTTCGCAAAGCAATCGACTGGCGTTTCGCCGAAGGTCATCATCGCAGCCTTAGCACTCGTTTTATGCCTAGGGTTGGACTTGTCAGATGGCACGTCTTCTGAGCCCCAGGCCGTGTTATGCGAAGGAGAGTACACAGACAGCGCGGACGTTGTCTACGGTATCCACCAAAACAATCACTCTCTAACAGCGTATGTCATCTCTGCACCACCCAAGCACCGTCCTGGCTGGCTGAACGCGACAGGATCACTCTCGCCCGACTTGTCGACTGTAAACATGACGTTTCTCTATCCGAACGGAAAGCTAGACATTGAACAAGGAGAAGTGAAATGGAGCTGTGCCCAGATTATGTGGTTCAACGGCGCACGCTGGTCGCGACCTGACGAGACCCTACACACTATACATCTCGTCTTTATGACACACTTGGACGTCGGCTTCACGGACGGCGCGCGCAACGTTTGCGATATCTATTTGAACGATCATTTTCCGAAAGCGATTGAAACGGCGAAGCAGCTACGAGATTTAGGCGGACCGGAACGATTCGTCTACACGGAGTTTCCGTGGCTGATTAACGAATATCTTAACGGGTCTGCTGGATGCGCTCACAGACCCCGCACATCCGACGAGTTGACTCTTCTTGAGGAAGCTATAAAGGTCGGGGATGTGTCTTGGCATGCTCTCTCGCTCAACATTCTAACGGAGCTGTATGATGCCGACATCTTCGACTGGTCGCTGTCACTCAAGGACAAGCTGAACGCTCGTTTCGGAACGAAAAACGGCCTCGTGTGCGCTAAGCAGACAGACGTGCCAGGATTCAGCCGATCTGTAATCCCTCATCTCGCTCGGCACAATATAACAGCTCTTCACATCGGCTATAATGGCGCCTGTAAGGTGCCTGCCGTTCCACCTGTTTTTCGATGGCAGCATATAGAAACTCAGACAGAACTGATCGTAATGGTGGAACCGACTTACGGACAGATGGTGCGTATTGAAAGCGTTCCCGACTACGCACTCGTCTTTATGTACACGGGAGACAACGGAAAACCCCCTAATTCCACACAAGTCTTGGCTTTCTGGAGTCAGTTACGTCGTGATTATCCCAAAGCTGACATCCACGCGAGCTCCTTGGACGATTATGCTGACGTGCTAATGCAGCATCGTGATAGTTTGCCCGTCGTAACAGACGAATTGGGTGATTCGTGGCTCTATGGCGCTCCAGCCGATCCTTACCGGCTCGCAGCGTTTCGACATGCAAGACGAAGTGTGCGTCAAGCTATACAAAACGGTACGATTAGCGAAGATCTGCCCGAAGTGCAAAACTATCTGTGTCGCTTGATGAAGCCTCCAGAGCACAACTGGGGTCTGAGTGTCGGTCAATACTTGCCAGGCCTTCGCAGTAAAAAGAACGGTAATTGGTCTAACGTCCTCTTTCACGTTGTAAAAAGTCGCTCCGACTACCAACGGCTCGAGGAGGAGTGGAGAGAGCAGAGACTCTTCTGTTTTCCGGAACAATATCTTCCTGGCCGAACACAACCTACGGAGGAGAAGGAAGACAGTGGTTGGGCAGAGTTTGCATCGCAATTAAGCCACGAGCTAGACGACTTGGCCAAGCCAGGTCTTCCCTCCAAAGACACAACTATGAAGTGGATTACTGTAGGTGCTGCAAGTGACTTCACATGTGGTAACTATCGCATCACTTTTGACAGCATGTATGGCTCCGTGGTTGGTCTTACGGATGGGTCGACGAACTACACGTGGGCTGATCCCGACAACCCATTAGCTTTGTTCCGCTATAAGACCTACTCGCTGGACGACTTCGACATGTTTAATCGTGAATATAACGCACACTGTGGGCCGCCATGCGGAGACTTCAGCAAACAAGGAATGGACTCGGCGGAGCCACTTTCAGGCGATTGGATGCCGAGCCTGAAGCAGCTGCTTGCCACTGAGGACAAATGCAACTTTGTTGCACAGTTGGCGCTGGATGAGGAAGCGCATTTGTTATATGGTGCACCTGCCCAGGTCGAAGTGCAAATTCAGTTTAGCGCTCAGAAGACACACCCTAACGAACCTGATGTGAGAGTACAACTGGTGTGGCAAAATAAGACCGCAAGCCGTCTTGCCGAGGCCATGTGGCTTTCATTTCAGCTCAGGGTACCGAACTCTTCCAAGTGGATTATGGACGTCCTTGGACAGCCTGTATCTCCGCTAAGGGTCGTCGAAAACGGAACGCGACACATTCACGCGGTTTGGGAGGGTGTCAATTACAACGACGGCAGTGTCAACGCGTCCATTGTTGCTATGGATACACCGTTAGTATCTCCAGGGGATACCGACCATCTGCTGTGGTACGACGGGCAGAACTTGCCGGACATGCGCGGTGGGTGGCATTTCAACATCTTTAACAATCTTTGGGGAACAGCTTTTCCGCAGTGGTACGCAGACGACGGCATGGCTCGATTTGAGTTGTTCCTTTAATGCTTTGTTGAGACAAAAAAACCATGCTATTGCTATTATATTAGTAGGAGATGGAGCGAAATTTTCAGCCTCCGGGATTAATTGGCTTGAAGGGAAATTTAAGACAACATTTTCTTGACTTCTTCTTCTTCTTCTTCTTCTTCTTCTTCTTCTTCTTCTTCCAATCCCACTCTTCGTCAGTGTGCTGTTATCGACAAGCGAACGGTTATTCTGCATAGCGCACGCAGTCACTACCACTCTCCTTCACACTATCTATTCCTATCCGTTTCTCGTATCTGACCTTCCACCCACTTTATCATCATCTCAGAGTCAGGATAGCTGTCACCACACTGTAGTGCTTGATAATCTATTATAGTAGCTATAGTATACACACGAAAAAAAATACACCCACCACCGCTGTCGCCGTGAAACCTGTTCCCTTCACGTCTCAAGTATTGCACATTGTCTAACGCGCTCACCGTTTCGAATATTACATGTGCTTATATCTTATACGTGTCCCCGCTCGTCTGGTCGTCTTCACGTCGGAACATGCGCCTGGCTGTCGCGGCTCAGCGGTCACTCGAGAGCCATGCGTGTTCCGACGTCAAGATGATCATTGCCGTCAATCGAACCAGATTTATGAGCAGTTTGGCTCGACTTGCGCAGCCGACCCTCGCGCAGGGGTAATAGTAAAATGAAAAGCCCAAGATCTTGTTGTCAGGCTCCGCGTGTGCCGAACAGACGTACAGCCAAGTCCGACGCTGAGATGAGAATGATCATGAAAGCGATCCTTGAGGAATAAGCGGCAGCGAACAGCTGCAACTAAAATAGTCTTCATCAGAATTGAATGGCCTTTGATCAGTAGATCTACGAGCCTTACCTGCAGGTGGAATAGCCCAAAGGCAGCTGGGCAAAACGCACCCGTTTATGACCAATTGCGTGGAAGATTAACTCCTGTACCGTCTGAGGGTGGAAGGCGAGTCCCCGGCTTGAGGTAATCGTCTCTTCAATCAACTCCTTCAAATTCCCTGCTGCGCTCGCGCCCTGAATAGCCATTGCAGGTATTTAAAAATGCTGCATCACTACCCGGGATCCCGTAAGTCCTGCATCCTACCATGAACTCCAGTAAAGTCTCAGTACCCAATCCACGCGCTCGAGATCTTCATCGAGTGCACGTGTAACATTTTATCGTGGACAGCTAGGTGTTAAAACTGCTTCACTGTGTCCACTTTGCAGATAGAACGTAGCTTGTCTAACCTCATCTTCATCCCAGGTACGGAACCCGACCGAGACATTCTGACACCCTAACGATTAAATTTATTTTTCTCGTCGTTTCCGTCCTATATCTTGCATATACGAATGTTACAAAATCCCCCAGCTGATCATGAACAAATCAGTGTGTGAGAAGCGACGTTCAACAAGAAACTTTCAATTGTAGGACTTGAGGGGTCCTCGCTGAATGGTCATAACGTGAAGAATGCAATCCAGCACCCCAGTCACAAGAAAGGAAGCAAAAAGTGTTTATTCGTCAAAATGCCAGGAAGAACTGCCATTGTGAAGCCTTTCTGTAAAACTCAACAAAGAGTGGATTTCGACAAAATTCTTTCAATTCACTTGAAGAGCACGTTTATTCTTTTGTTATCACTTATCACACTAACCAATTTTTGACGCCCACGCAGAGGTTCGCCGCCGCTGGCAGTCGTCACTTTAGTCTTTAGAGATATCAAGACAGAGCATGCGTAATGATACAGCCATTGATAAGAGTGACCCACAGCACCAGATAGTTACGTTCGATCCTGCTCCAAGCAACCCAACCCAATTCGAAGTCGGTCGGCCAGCGCTATATGGTAATTCCGTCACAAGCCAATTGGCAATGCCCAAACACAAATAACTCGGGCTCGCTCGGCCCACACTCCTAGATCGACGTGTACATGATGCATTCTGTGTCAAGCTATGTTTTCTTAAAGATTCTAAAGTGGGCAAAGGAAGTTTTATTCGGAGAACGTTATGGCGTCTGACGCCATCTTCAACTCCTGTAGTTAAGCTCCAGTCGAATCTGACCAATATGCTGAAATGTTCCCGGTTCTGTCTTGCTCAAGAGCCGTTTACATGTATCGCAGCGTGCGTGTCATTTCTAAGGTTGGGTCTTCCTTTAGCGCCATCTTCGGAGTTACGTCTTGATTTTGTATGACACCGCAGCCCGTTGATTGGTTCACCTTTGGCACCCTTACTCGTGTTTTTTTCCGGTACTGCTGCTATGCTGGAGAAGTTCACGCGCTCTGGCCATTGCTAGTTTCATTCGATCCTTGCCGTATGTACATGTATCCCTGCAGGTGAAAGAAGCGTTCTAGTTGCTGAACGTGTCACGTGTAAGTCCTCAGCGTGCTCCTGCCCGCTGATGTGCTCCTTAGAGCTCGAGCCCAGCTCCTGGCCAGTCGCTGCCGGGTCACGCTTAGTATGGCGTGCAGGATTATACTGAGACTTTGCATTCTCTACGAGGAGTCTCGTTTTCGCACTTGGACAATAACCAGCGACTCAGCCCTATTTCCTGTAGAAAAAAACGTTCGTAAGAATCTCAGTCCGTTCGGAGTTCTCTTTCACGATTAATGCAGGGGACAGTTTCCCACGCTCACTGTGCTTAGAATTAAGTTTACGCTATCCTCTGGTTTTCATTATCCGCAACATTAATTCAACTCAAGACAAGAAGGGAAATGGATAAAAATGCAATACCCAGTTATCTAGAAACAGGTTTTATCTTACTTACTAGACCCTTAAACCCGTTTACTCTCTTCAGTTCCAGCCAGATAAAACCGCATCCAAGGATATTTTTAAAATGGCATACAAGATCACCAATCTTATGCATTTCTCACTTTCTCACCGGCTGGAGTGCACAGCGGACACGCGAAAGTGCGGCGACCAAGCGTCTAGCCGAACGAAAGTCATTTAACTGCACTACCAGTACGCCAGTTCAAATGAATTGACTTCATCGCGAGCTTTGTAAAATCCTGTCGACATGATCTAATATTTACCACGAGACGAAGAAAGTGAGAAAAATCGATTGATCGAGACTCTCCCAGCATAATGGTCTCCTGAAGTATGTTATAAATCTTGGGCCTGCTTCAAGTCCCTGCGGACCCGGGTTACGTAGTCACTCCGTAGTGCTAACTTCGCGCTACGAAGTGACCATACGTCAAATTTAAGCCAAATACCAATAACATGAAAAATCACCCGACTCCGGCCAAACGACCAGAGCTGTTTAGGACTTGATACCAAGATCTCGCAAGATCTTTGTGACATTTAGCCGTATAAGAAGCGCTGCAAAGTTCAGTGTCATTGCAATCCGAGAGCAAAAACAAGGGAGAATGCAGTGAAAGAACG
>JAOWAW010033465.1:0-11296 GCA_028565695.1 Nicola tetela | reverse complement strand
AGCAGATGGTGCGTGGGTAAGGGGTTGTGATCGGGAAATTCGCAACCTCTCAGGAGATGCGTGGTTTGTATGGGTGACGTCACGTGAGCTGTGAGAAAGGTCAGTATCACCCATGCATAGACGTATAGATATACATGTACCTCTTGGTACAGCGGCTAGGCCAAGTAGAAGAAAATATCATTGTTCTTAAAAAAATTTATTGACATTCTTAACTCCCCAAATTCAGGCTGGAAGGTTCTTATTATGTGTTAAACTTTCCAGGCTGGGCGTACTTACACACCACGTTCTTAGTATACGAGTACCCTGTAGCCGAGCCTCGCATTTCAACAGAGCGCTCACCAATTCAGCGTGACTCAACTTGGCGCGTTGTTAGGCCCAATGAAGCCCAACTCAATGGAGCGCGTACCAAACGATCAAGGTGGGAGGACTAAACTTCGCGGGTAGGCGATACACACGCATGACACAGGCTAGCGAGCGGTGGAGTTTGGTTCACTTTAGAAATAATCGTTGCAACGTGCTGGCCACTGCTGTCCCGCGGCAGCGAAGCCGGGGTGCAACAGTGCGAGAGCGTGCGATAACTGACCTCAACATGCTTTTGTTTGGAAGAAAGCGACAGTGACAGATCAGAGAGAAGTACTACTGGAACGGGGAAGATTCGCCGAGTTATCTCCATGATCTTAGTCCTTCATTATCAGGGCTATTGGCAGAAAGCCTCCAGTCTTTGCCGAGTCGAGTTCGTAAGCTAGCTCCTTGATGAATGTAGCCAGCAGATTGCGCATGCAGAGCTACGACAAGATTAACAGACGCAAATGGTCGAATTCGCAAAGCCGTGTTTCAAATGGCCTGCTAATTCCACTATAATAATGCCAACCATTTTCCAAAACATGACCGACCTTATCCGCAGGGTTTTCAAGAAGAAACTTTTGAACATCAGATAATATTATCGTGAGCGGCGCTGAATTGGGGAGCGCTCTGTTGGGTTGCGTTGATTTTGGGTCGCGCGCTATTGAGCCGCGCTGAATAGGGGGCATCCTGCTGCTGAATGGGGGAACGCTTTGTTGGGGTGGGCTTGGGTTGGCGATCATTGAAGTGCGCTCCATCGAGCCGAGCTGGAATGGGCCGCGCTCTGTTGAGCCACGCTGAAGTGGGTGACAACCATTTTATAGTGCGACAAAATGAATACAAAAATCAAGTCACGTCTTTACGATGTAATGCGGTACCGCGGCTGAATAGCGCTAGGGTTACAATATAGCGGGAATTTGCGCAGGTTTTCTGTGGTATGCTTCAGACTAGCTAATGCTGGCAATGCCCTGCTGCGAGAGTATGCAATGTCATTGCACGGCAAGGGAACACCGCCAAACCCCACAGTACATGCAGTGTTGTCATCAGCACGGTTTGCCACACGTTTGGTAGAGACTGTGCTAAGCTACCATGCCTAGAAACGTACAGAGAATCGGAGAGGAAAAGTTTGATCAAGATGCGTACATCTAGTAAAAATCATCTAAATTAGCTCTGCATCACATCATGGTGGAGTAGCATTGGAGGCTGCACTTCTCACTCCACCCTGCATCATCTCTAAGTTCCCTTGCACAGGGCAGACATGCTACAGTTACCACTCAGTGGTGGAACCACAATAGCTTGATTCCGGTCCCACTCAGCAACAGATCAATATAATCAGCATAAGATAGGGTTTATATTAGGTACAGTCCCTTTGGAACGCCTATGCACTTAGTAGTGATCGTAAAAGTAGGCTTAGAAACGTACACATGGTGAAATGTCGTGTCAATCAACACGTTATACCGTGTAAAGTTTTGTGCAGCTGGAAAGAATGAGACAACATGAAACTATACTTGCAAAATAATAACAGTGAGCCAACACACATACACACTACATACATAGATGGAAATGCACATATACACACACACACATGCACGCACACACGCACATATACACGCACGCACACACACACACACTCATTCAAATACCCTATAGTCAGGTACCAGGCAAGGACACACAGCCCAGTCTGCCTGGTGACTCTAAAATTGAGTCTCGCATAGCCGCTGCAGTTCGTTCTTACAACAGTTGCCTATCTCCATGGCAATGTAGCAGGATGTCGATCTCTGGCCTGTCTCTTCAGCTTGACAAGATGTGGAAGAGGTACCCATGCAAAGCTCACGAGTGGATAGCGCTTCTGGCTGCGTGACCCTGGCCTGGGCCAGTGCAGGTACCGTTTGTTGTAAGACACAATGTACCATGCGGATGCCTTCTCAACGTAGTACTGTTCCAGCTCTGCTTCCATACCCGCTTGCGTAAGGTCATCCGGTGCAGATAAAAATTCTTCCCGATAGTAGCCATCTATAAGCGTTGCTGTGTCAGTTCGTGCCTGTACATCAACACCAATATAGACAGCTAAACATTACACAAAAATGCACACATACTGGGCACATGTACATATACATACTACACAGTGTTCTGTGGGCTCTTAGACATATGTGGTAAACATGGCAAGATCTCAAAGACTGCAAGTAGAACAGCGAAATGGGGTGCATCCTATACTACAGAACTGACTAATTAAATCACAGCAGCTATACTGCATGACTGCTCTTAACTTATTGACTTGGTTCAGTGTATCAGCTCAGACTAACTGATGGCTAGAACTTACAAATGTCTGCACATCGTGCAGTTTGCGTCGCCGGTGGACTCGCGGCAGCTCAGTCAGAAAGCCGCCGATCACTTCTGCCTCACTGAATGTGTTGTACTTGCGCATAATGGCTCGCAGCTCACGGTCGTAAGTCTCTTTTAGCCCCAACGCATCATCTTTGTGTTTTTCCCACCCCTGCACAACAAGGTGTGCATCAAAGCAGTCCTCCAACGTGTCCATCAGGACTTCTGCCTGGTAGCGTTGAACTCCACAACTGTCGCTCTGGAAGACACCCTGCACCTCATGAAAGAGCTTTCCTAACACCTTTGTGGACTTGTGCGTCACCTTGTCTGACTTCTTCATGAAGTCTGGGTAGGATGCAGGCTGCCATTCTCTCTTCTTCTCTGCTGGCACACCTGTCTTTGGATAGTCAACTGCGATTGATGCTTGCCTTGCCAGCTTCATGCAGCGTGGGTCCTTCACTCCTTCTGCACTCAAGTCAGCAATTGCCATATGCCAGTTACAGATTGAACCAAGCTGGTCGTTTTGCATGTATTTGATGATAAAATCGTGAATGTCGGGCATTGTGACCTGTCTGGTCACAGCTACAGGGGCTGGTGAGTAATCCATTGGCTCCACAACTTCCTTGGGATCAGGCACAAGGTCAGGATCCCACGTGACAAAGTACAAGTCACCATCAAGATCTGACCCAGAACATTCATCTGTGTGTGGCCGTGGACCATTGTTCGGAAACACGACACAGTTGACCATTTCATTCAGGTGGTGTCCTTCTGGCAGGTTGAACACAGCTTTCAAAACACGCACATCTCCGGGATGGAGACATGGGTTTTTGGCAATGGCCACGTAGTCAGAAGCCCGAGTTAGTGGGGAGTGTTCTTCATCATCTCGTTGTATTTGTACAAAAACCTGCCCATATTTCAGATACCCACTTTCGTCCAGAACGCCCATAAGGCAAGCAGCGTTGTGACAGGCAATGTGCGTTTTCTCCTCAAGCTGTTTGAGGCGACTGCGGCGCCAAGCTAAGATCATTGCTTGCAGAAACGGCTCAGCACAAACACTGAAGCCACCGTTCAGCATTTGCAGAAGTCTTTGGCCTGCCTCATTTGAAGGGTCAATGAGTTGCTTGGCAACCTGCAAACAAACACTGCCAGTGTGTGAGTTGCCATTGTCATGGTAACAACATGACAGCATAACAATGCAAAGAACAGACCTCACTTCAAAAGCTACGAAAGAAGAGAGTCAGTGCTTCGAATAGTCAACTTTAAAGATTACTTTCTAAACCAAAGCACCCTGCCTGAAGTAATCTGCACACAGCAATGTCAAGACTCCTCTTGTTGCCACTGGGCAATCCAATTGCAAGCCTGGGATGAATTTTTACCCATCTGAGGCCTGGCAAATTCTTCAGCTAATTACAGAGCACTCATAACTGTTCAGCCATTGTTCTTAGCAAGCTTCCAATTGAAGCACCATTCACTATGCCTAAAAGGCCGCTCGTGAGTACAATATGCTGAATAGTAACGGCGCCATCCCAACTCACCGGTCATTAGACAGAAGCACTGACACTGGACCAGAGGAAAGGAAAAATTCAGGCAGTGCCACTGGTGATCGAACCCAAGGCCTTTCGTATTGTGCAAGAATGCCCTAACGACTGCACTATCACATCACAACCACGGCTACAAACAATCCAACCCCCAGTACCAATGAAAGTGCTGCATTGCTGGGTGACTGAAATTCCACTGTATACTTTGACCAACAATGACTGACACCATGCACTGTATGGATTTATCGATAAATCATCAGGGAAAGCACTACCCTGACTGAGCCATTGAAGTACATGTAATGACACCATCCCAACTCACCTGTCAGTGCTTCTTCCTTATCATCGGTGAGTTGGTATGGTGTTGACATTGTAATAACCCAGTTCAAGCAGGATCATGATTTCCCCGACAATTTATTGATAAGTCCATACACTGCATGATGCCAGTCTGATTGTCAGTCAAAGCAGACCATGACACTGTAGCAGCATTCGCAAGTATTGGGCAATGGGAGGTGGATTGCTTTGTGCAGTCGTGGCTCATTGCTGGCGTGGGTAATGGCTCAGTGGTTAAAGCATTCATGCAGAATACGCATACAACAGACCCCAGGCTTAACCCAAGTTCCGCTGCAGGGATTTTCTCTTTCCTCTAGTTAATTCTTAGTGCTTCTTTCCTATGACTGGTGAATTGGGATGATGCCACTGTTATAATAACCCGGTCAGGATTGTGCTTTCTGTGATAAGCTAAATACTTTGTGAAGGTTAAAGTGTGAAATGGACAGTAAATTTCGCAGTTTCTTAGTCCAAATGTTCAATCACAAGGACCCGTGCAAGCTGAATTGTACTTTCAGTTGATCTGTACCTCCATCAATTTGATGACTTGCTTTGGCTATTAGCAGTCATGCAGCTAGTTTGGGTACTGCACTACTGAGTGGGGCGAATTGTACTGTGAGGTGTCACTCATCTCACAATCTGATGAACGTTTCCCTTACCTCATCCTTTTGTGTTGCTTGGTCAAATTCTGAGATCATCCTGCGCTGAAGGGCAAGAAACACTTTGTCCTTTATGCCAAGCGCCGACAGAAGAAGAATTATCTCGCGGTTGAGGTGGCCAAGTTGATAAGTCGCTGCACGCACTACCTCCAACTTCAAGTGTGAACTTTCGAACTTCCGCATGCTCTTCCTCAGTCTCAACTTGAGGTGTGGTGGCATGGTTGGATCAAGAGCAACAACGCCTTTGTAGCCAGCAAAGCGGATTTGATACGCAGATGGCACAGACTCCATTCTCAGTGACTTTGCTGCCTCTCTTGCAAACTACCAGTAAAAGAAATAAAGATAACCAGACATCCCAGGGTTAATTTGAGCACAACTGTAAGTTTCTTTGAAAGTTTGCTTCTTTTACACTTTTTCCATAAGATTAGTAAACACTCCAATGCTGTAAGGTAGAAGATAATAAACCTTCATGACATGGGAGACTATTTATCTCCCAGAGACCTACATGCACAGTGTTTTACAAAAATCGAACAAGTGAAGCACACGCATGGAACCCTCGCAGGCCCTTCCTACGTATTGTAAAGCCAGGTGCAAACTTTGGGATCTGCCAAGGAATACCGACCACTGTGGACGCTATTTTCACGAGTACAGCAAACATGAATGTGGGACATACCAAGTAGGCACCGTGGCCAAGAGCGTACAAGGATGTACGCTGTACTGCCTTGTACCATAAATTGTACACTATTGGGTGGGAAGCCACGTTTTCGAAGAAGAAAGCACCAGCAACTGTAAAGGATGGCTGAGCAAAGAACAATCCTTCCTCACTCCCCGGCCCCAGAACTTAGTATTTTTATTGGATAAGTAGATGTATATACCGGTGTTTTCTCAAAACATCACTATTCACTAGCACCAAATTTGTTTGGTGACGTTTCGGCCGGTCAGCTCCGATCTTTGCAATTGTCTGGTGAATAAAAATCCTTCAACAATTCATGCAACGATGATATTGATTCGCTTATCATTGGTTGGTGAGTTGAAAGAGAAAACATTGTAAAAAAGCCTTCAGCTGTCTGTGGGGATCGAACTCGCTTTTTTACAAATTTTTCTCTTTCAGTGTCATCCCGTCTACTCAAGGTCGCTCCCTTCAAAAATCGGTTGGTGAGTTGCCTGCCCAAACCTTTACCAACGGATGTATCCACTGACACACTGACATCACAAATCAGCTCTCTCATGACATGTACATGTACATTACAGGGTTTGTCGCTCAATATGCATCATGACTTAGTCAGTCCCAATGCAATCTCTTGCAAAAATGTCCAAAAAGTGCTTCCGGTCCTGGGTTGTCACACACTGTGTGAAAATCCAAGACAGTTGCCACGGTCAGAGGGGTACGATAGTTGGTAGATCTGCTATCGTGGTAGGTTATCAGAAGGTTACATATACCCCGCTGATAGTGATGAACTCAGGCCTACTGTGTCTACATGCGTACGTACTGTGTCTATGCATGCATATATGCCTTACCCTCGTGCATTGTAATTGCGCCTGTCCAACTAGAGCCCATCTGCAGTGTCGCACTCCATCTCAGTGTGCACTGGCCCCAATGTTGTGCTTCCTAAAAAATAAGGTTCATCAGTATGACTTCCAATGACTGGCCCTGATATTTGACATTCAAATAGAAAACTTGCCAAAGTAATAGCCAGCACAGTTGTACACCTTTCTTACACTTCCTGAACGGCCAAAATGGCGGGAAAAGGGCATTGGGACTACAAATGATGGAGCCAAACAGAGTGGCTCACTTCCCTCCAGAAAGCAAGCTGGCACCTCCGCTCACTATTTCTTATTGGCATTTTGCTCATAAACGTATATTCTGAAATTTTCGACCGTACTCTTCCAGAAAGCAAAGTTGGACCTGAAGGCTGAAAATGAACTTCAGAACACCAGAAGTCAGCTTGTACAGACCTTCATACCACTACAGGTTCTGCATGGATCTAAATTTAGCGCTACTTTGTGGCATATCTCGC
The DNA here is from genome assembly GCA_028565695.1 of Nicola tetela. Classification (NCBI taxonomy): domain Eukaryota; kingdom Metazoa; phylum Porifera; class Calcarea; order Clathrinida; family Clathrinidae; genus Nicola; species Nicola tetela. The sequence goes on along the minus strand of JAOWAW010033465.1, from coordinate 4,090 downwards.
TGTATGCACTGGATCGGCATTTTGTATTGTATTGTGTTGTTGATATATTTTTTATAAGGATTACCAGATAGTACATGTAGACTAATGTTAAGGCTCTCCTTAGATAAGAAAACATAGATACAGATAAGAGAGAAAAAATCCTTATGGGAGACCGAGACTAAACACATCCAGAAGAAAGTGGTTGTCCAAGTGACAAAAGAAAATAGTAGACGAAGGAGAGGACAAGATAGATGGCGGAAGAGAGTTCCACAACAAAACAGCAGAAGGCAAGAAAGACTGTAGTCTGTGACTAGATGAGCAAAGGGGGAAAGCTAGAGAAGTAGAGTTACAAAAAGGAGTATGTAGAGCGAGCAGAAATAGATTGAGGAAGACAAGCACGCAGAGATGGAGGACCATTCCCATGGAGCAGATTCCAGAGTGCCAAGAGCTTCTGACGTTGATGCCACCAGGCCAGAGTTGGCCAGCCAATTTTCCTCAGTACTTCTTGATTACTAATGGATGATCTACAACAATTTAGCTTCAGAATTGCTCTTGCAACTGATGTTTGAACTCTCTCCAAAGCCACACTTTCATGCTTGGTGATATTACCGTCCTAAACAATGGCTGCATAATCCAGAATGGGCCTGACAAGACCCTTGTACAGCATCGTGACCATGTATGGTGAACTTGTACGGCATTGCCTCCCCATCTTTTTTTCAGTCTAATAATAGGGCCACATGTATGACCTGTATAGCACCCCCTTGCTTAGGCCAGTCTAGCTCCTAGTGATGATCCATTCTCATGCAGTTCACCTCCTGGGCCTGACAAGGCTTACAAATACACATACACACACTCCTTCACTAGCACAGATTAAGGAAAAGAAGAAGCAAAGGGGATTTTCAGCTATGATCCTCCTCATCAGGCTTGTAGGGAGTAGAGAGGGCTCCTAGAGACATCTATGGAAGTCTATGTGTGAGTGGCTGAGTGAGTAACTGAATGTGCCGCACGTAACAAGAGTCTACAACATGATAGTGAGCAAGTGCGTATACCATACGTGTATCTCCTGAACATGGAATCTGTAGCAAGACAGACTGGCCAAGTGCACCCTGTGTCTGCATCTCCTGTACTGGTAGAGTGTCTCACTGAGTCCCATTTCTTTGGTCATGGGTTTGCAATTTGTGAACACTGTTACCATGGTTACCAGGACATTGAGTGTCCATGCGTGGTTTAATTGCCACATTGCTTGTGGCTTTTACACATTGACAGAAGAATTTTATCTCTTCAGTTAACTGTACTCTATTAGTGAGATAACTCACCTCTTTTGAAATCATACCAATGCCATCCGAGAAATTGTACTCTTTCACCATGACCACTTGATCTCCAGGAAAGCGTGGTGGTTGGGTCCTTGTCACAGTGATGTCAGGAACCTCCTTCATCTCAAACAGATTGACATCCAGCTTTCCTGTCGTCACAGTTGAAGAGAAGCATTGACCCATGCGAGCGGCGTATTTTGCAACGACACGAATATCCCTGAAATCGCCCATCCATTGACGAATGTCATTGGCAGATATGTTGACATCACTGGCAAAGAACCAACAAGAATGCTCTCGCAGTTGACTGTTTGATACAGCAAGAAACTCAAAATGCCTGTCACCAATCATCAGACCGCGACCAAGCTTCTGCTTCACAGAAGATAACAGCTCAGAGATGGAGTATTCATCTCTGGCCCTTCCGATCGAGAGACGGTCAAAGTTCTCGTCAGTGAAATGGACGCGGAGAAAGCGATCGGAGAGCTCCCTGTAGTTTCTCAACACACGATTAGGTGTGTCCAGCTCAGGCCCCCAGCAGTACCTGGTCAAAGGTGTAACGGTAACACGGTAGACAGGGACATGCGTGCCACTATGCTCTTTCTTCTGCTGCTCGCTGTGAGCAACCAAAGCACGGCCGGCATCTTTGTTTTCCTCAACAAGCTGGAGTGCTTGGCAAAGCTGTGCAGTTGGCTCCATCATCACCTCGTACTTCGCTAGGAAATGCTCCAGAGCACGGCGCACGCGAAGAGTTCCGGAGACATTACTGCAGCATCGGTGAATGATCCGGAAAAATTCTTGATCAAGTAGCTCATGATAGACAAGACCCTCTCCGACCATTTTTTCCAACAGGAATAGGAGATCAAACGGAATGTGTCTTGCCATCACGCTTCGTTCGACCTCGCTCGAAGCCACCTGGAGTTTCGCTACCGCTGCTCTTTCTCCTTCGTAACGAATGTAGTACTCGCCAGCCTCAGCCTCCCGGCCCCAATCAGAGCGCTGTAGCAAGCGGTCAATGACCATCCCTCTAGCTTGGAAATCATGATCTGAATTAGGAACAACCAGCATGTAGTCGAAGTATCTGCCAAGCGTTAACTCGTCACTGCAGAAAGAAGCTACATTCGTCGTCCTTCGCCAGTCTTTCTCCTCCTCGATATCTCCTCTCACCCAAAGGCGTGCGCCCATTTCTTGTCCTGAAGAGCGGTCTTGGCGGTACACTTCTGGGGCGCAGCAGAAGCGCAGGATCACGGCCGACGAGCGTCTGTCCAATGGACTGTCGCTGACCTTGCCAGGTGGTACATCGATGACCTGCGTTAAGTCACTTATATGCATCCGCAGCTTGTAGTCGTGGGTAGCTTCTAGTAAGCCCGAACGCGGTGTGAAGCACAAGTGCATGACGCTTTTTTGGAAGTTGATCGTGAACTTGCCTTCGGCGATGCTAGGCCGCTGTTCCCAGCGTTGCAGAAACACGCTTTTGCGCCGGTAAAAGATTCCGACGGAGAACGCCTGTATGCGTACTACAGCCAGACTGTTTGGATCGCCGACTACCACATTAGATGAGCGGTTCGATCGATCAATCTTGAGCGTGACCTGACGAACTCCGGGGTCTCCGCTGGACACACTTATGAGATGGCGGAAAGCCAGAGCTCTCTGGAAGTCTTCCGTCGAGCAAAGACGGGCAAAGGCAAATAGCATCCCACCACGTCCTCGCTTGATCTCACAGCGATCTACTTCAATAGAGTAGTTGGCAAGCGCCTCGCGAAGCTGTTGTGCTGTAGCTCTGGCAGGAACATTCCCAATCCAGATTTCTGGGTGTCTGGCCGTCTCCTGAACGACACTGGAAGCAAACGTTGCCATATTCCAATGGACTTGCGAAAGTCGCCACAGTTACTGAATGCCGCTTTTACGTAACATTAAGTGATCGGGCGAAGAAGAACAGCAGTTACAAGTCGAAACGAGGCAGGCGATACTATGCGAATAAGTGGGTATAGCTATTTGTCGCGCCAGCAGCTGCGCATCCTTCAGACAGCTTCGGCAACGCAATTCTCTCGGAGAACGAGATGCCGGCCCCGCCGCTGTAATACTGAAAGGTTGGGCTGTTAAAACCACAAAGACCTGAAGCAGGAGGACACACACACCAAGGCTAATCTATTCTAGACAATATGTGGACGCAACTCGACTTCGTTGCCCGCGCCCAGAGAGGCTTCAATGCTTGACTGGGCATCTGCGAAAAGTCAACCCCTTTGGCTGTGCGTTCGGCTAAGCTGCGAAATAAAGGCCACTATGATTGCTAATAGGCCGAGTGATCAGGCCTGCTCAGGTTGCGACACGTTAGTAGGGAATTCCCTCTGGCCTGTTCTTCCTCGCACAAAAATCACCCTTGTACTTTCGAGTTTCGCTTTGCTCATGATAATGCTGCAATTGATATTGTCCTGGTGTACATGTCTCGATCTCTTCATGCCATCATCCAGATTTGATCGCCCGATCAAGATCCGGCCGATCTGGTATTCGTATCATAATCATTGGCACACATATACCACTATGCAAGTGGTTAGCGCGCGCAAGTTCCATTCTCAGAGGTTGCGACTCGAAGCGGGTTCAAATCCGCTAGACGCTCACTTCTAAACTGAGGCTGGGAGGCTTTGCCAGACCTTCACCCAGGGTCTTAAAATGATTGGGGAGGCTTCACCTTCTTCGGTAGGACCATGTCTGTGGTGCCGGGTACGTAAGGCCATGCAAACGCCCTCGATTAGCAAAAATGTGCTACTGGCCAATGCATGTAAAAAATATAGTTGCTTTACCTT
>JAOWAW010033354.1:0-17598 GCA_028565695.1 Nicola tetela | reverse complement strand
CTCAATAGAGCTCTCCGCACAGTATTCTCCAACCGCCAACTCTTCCCAGTATTGAAATTCTCCTCTGGCTTTCAATTTTCACTATGTCGATCCTGAACGAAACTGTCTCCTGACCACTGCAACAGCACTCACTCAGCGCCTCACTCTTCCGATCAGTAACTGGCTTGATCAGTGCGCCAGGGCTCTTTGCAAGACTGAGCCCTTTTTACTTTATCCGGCAACCGTGACATCTTCCTCGGCGAGCTCTACAATAGTTTCAGTAGTCTTGCAGTTGGTGTTTTCTCACTCTTGCTTCAAACTCATATGCCTTCACCAGTCGAGTCGTTTGTTCTACTACTACTAGGCTATCTCAGTTCAGCAAGGTAATACCGGTGCTAACATAGGCCATCAGCAGGCAATACCAGCATTATAACTATTTACTAGCATTACAGCCACTTTTAGCACTGGCATTAAAACGAGCATTAACGGCAATTTTTTTTGTAGTAGACTGCTACTAATGAGAGCATTTTGTCCATCTTGAGTGGGAATTAGGAGAGAGACTCCTGAGAATGGCACTGAGTTGTTGTGCCAAGGGCAATCTGGTAAAGGTGACGGCCCGGGGAGGGTCTAATGTATAAACTAGTTTGGAAACGTAGTGCCATCGGTCATGCAGATGGTACTACCGGCTACTGGTGTGTCGAATCATGTACCGCCAAGTCAGTTAATGTTAATGGCTTGGAATCAACAGGAGAGAACTTGAAGATATGTTTACCGACACTCTCTTCATGTTTTGCTTGCTAAACTCAATATGTCCCGGCGGCTATATTACCCTCTGACGAGCATTATCCGGTGCATATTTAGCATTGAAACTAGCATGATGAAGCCATTTCACTGGTTGTTGTCACCGCCAGAGACTTCACGTACTGCTCTAAGGACTGAAATAAACTTTTGACTGAGATTAAGAGAAGATATAGAGATAGAGTGTGAATGCATCATGTGAGAAGACGGTAGACAATCAGGTCACAGTGAAAGGGAAAAACGGAAAAATAACCTGAAAATGATTATGACAGGTGGCAACATTAAAGATTCATGAATATTAACACGGAGGAAACGGGTGCATCATCCCCCTTGTAACACAACTCTGATGTGTTACAAAATTACTCCAGTTCAGAGTAAACCAGTAAGTAGACCATTTTCACTTGGCTTAGAGCCTAGTAAACACAATCAAACTTGTGTAGCTACAGCCTGTACTTCCAGAACACAAAGTTTGTAAACCAGAAGTCCCAGAGGTAGTTTTTACGTCAGTTAGATGAACTGCTCTGTCTTTTCCATGAAAAATCTGAGTCACCAGTCCCCGTGGCCAATGTCCTCTCAGTTACAGATTGCCAAGTCATCCATTATGATGACATCTCTAACTTGAATGCTCTGTGCTTCTGTTGTCCATTTTGCCCTGCAGGTGAGAGTTGGCAAATATTCCCTGAGCCACCTTCTCCAGAAGTGGTCAGTCAATCATTGTGCTATTCACCATTGTTTTCATAGCACAAGGTCAGTGTCTGCAAAAACTCCTGGTGAACAGTGTGCACTTAATGTTTCTAGAAGAAAATGATTTGGCGTTAGGGCTTCGTCATCTTTATGATCTAAGGACACATGCGTCAGCGGTCTGAAGTTGACCAGGCTTTCAGCCCACACCATTAAGGTGTTGGGTACTTCTTCTTTCAGGGCATGCTTGTGGAGGACTGTACGTAAAGCTATTTTCACAGATTGGACCAAATGTTCCCAGCTGCCTCCCCAATGTGGTGCTCTTGGTCAGCTAAAGTGCCAGTTATTGCCAAGTGGTATCAAAAAGGAAACAATCTTCACTCGTTCAAAGCTCTGCAGAGCATGCCATAACTCTTTCCCTGCCCCCACAAAATTGGTCCCATTATCAGAATAGATGTCATGGGGGTGACCTCAGCATGAAATCATCCTCCTTATTGCCATGATGGCAGAATCAGTGTATAAGCTTGTTGCTATTTTCAGGTGAATAGCTCTTGTTGTGAGACAAGTGAAAAGTTCACCACACCTTTTCTCCCAGCTTCGGCGAACAGTCACTTCTATTGGTCCAAAGTAGTCTAGTTTGCGTGCAGTAAATGGTCTAGAATGGGCTTGAAGGCAGCATGAAGGTAGAGAAGCCATCTTTGGTTAACAAGGCATTGCTCTCTTATCATCAGCTTACACAGTTGACAAGTACTCTGAGCGCTTCTAACGGCTGCTGGAATTCACAGAATCCAGTATTGTTGTCTCAGGTTGTTGACAATTCATTCTTGACCATGATGTCCTGACCATACATGATACTGCTGAATTAGTAATTGTGCGAATGGATGTTTGGGGCTCAGAATGATCGGCTGCTTGGTTAATGGATGAACACCTGGTGCTGCTTCTGTATGTCCTCTGACACGCATAACACCAATGTCACTCAAAAATGGGGAAAGTTGGTTAACTCGGACGACTTGATTTTTCTACAGACAATCCCTGACAAAGTCGATTCAACTCAGGAAGAAAACTGTCTTCTCACACTCTCTGGTACCACAACACTTCATCTTGTTTAAACTCATTCATCAGAAGCTCACAGCTTGGTTGGTACTCAGATTTGTTAACCTTGGCTTTCAGAATTCTGATGTAGCGGATCATCTATGCAGTGGTCTGAACAAGTCTTAATCAAGAAGAAAAGTGTGATACTTTTGGGAGACACATGCTTTCTTCTGAACAATAAGCACCAATGAAGACAGAGCGAATTTCTTCTTCTGCATACGGTGGTAACTTGCCACATACTGCATGGTACTCCTGACCGGTTTCTCTCAGGATCACATAGGAAGGCAGAACTACACAACCACTTGCTTTGCATCAGGGACCTTGAGTTTGTACCCTCATTGCATCATCAGCAGAATTGAGATGTGAAGGAACCTATCTCCAAATAGCTGTAGCAGTCAACTTTTGGATCGCAGACACGCAATTTGCAATGTATCTCTTGAAGGAGCATGGATCTTCTGTTTTCAACCATGACAGCACTACCCGTGAATCACAACAGAAAACTGTGGTTCTCTCAAACTCTATTTCAAGGCAGTTACTGACAGTCCTGGTTAGCCTGCTGGCCATCAATGCACCTTGAAGTTCCAGTCTTGGTATTGTAGTTGTCCTTAGTTGAGCTGTCCTTGCTTGGCCCGCCACAAATGATGTTACAATAGCTCCATCTGAGAGTTTGATGCGAAGATATGCAGCAACTGTGAATGTGTGCTTACTGACATCACAGAAAACATGAAGTTGATACGACACTGCATCATGTGCCTGCTCCAGATAAATAGCATCTGGGGATACAAATGTCGTCCAAATCACGCAGATCTGCTTGAAATCGGTGCCATTGATTCTGCAGCTGTCCTGACAGCGTTCCATCCCATTCGACTTTGGATCTCCAGTTGTCTTGAAGTGACATCTTTCCTTTGATCAAGACACTAGCAAGGAAACCAAGTGGATCAAAAACGCTCATGATGTTCTTGAGAACTTCTCTCTTTGTCCTGGCATTTGTGTTACATACTACTGGGTCAGCAGAGAACACAAAGCAATCCAGGTTGGCATTCCATTTAAGGCCAAGTGTTCGATCCATTGCTTTTGATAAAGATAAGCCAAGACTTTACATAGTAGCTGAATGTAGCTCTGATGGGATGCTGGCCATCACCTCCGCAGAGTTGCTCAACCAATTCCTAAGGATAAACCCTCCTTCACAGTGCTTCAGCAGCAGCTCTTGCCACATAAATGGCTTCATGCACAGCATCTGTGCTATCAAGGTGGTGACAATTGGTAATAGCTCTAACAACTCTCTGATCTTCGGTAGCCTTCACCACATTCTTATTCTTCACAAATTGTGCAGAACTTGGAGATGATGTAGCTCCAAATGTCTATAAGTATCTGGAGGACAGTTCCGGTCCATGCCTCTCCACAAAAATTGTTGCGCAGGTTGATATTCTGCTCAAATTTTCACTTGGTGACGCAAAACATTTCTTTGATGTCAGCACAGAAACCTATATTCTTTTTGCCTGAACTTGCAGAGCACAGCTGTAAGAGACACCAACAAATCAGGTCCAGGAAGAAGTGTGTCATTCAAACTGACACCTTGACTCTTAGCTGCAGCATCAAACACTAAACAAAGTTTACCTGGTTTCTTGCATGGGGTAAAAAACTCCAAAATGGAGCAGGTACCAAGTACAAGAATGTAGGAGTTCCTTGTTACAATAAGTTGTTTCACGGCAACTTAAGAACCGAACAGTTCAGAAGACGAATTTAAGATGATGAGCAACCAATGAACCCAGCAGCAGTTATATAGGCAAGAGATGCAACGTAACACAAGAATAAGCTATGGTTACAGGTGAAAGAAACTGAACACTTGATCAAATAATGGTAACGGGTGGAAAGACCCAATCCAACTTAACTTCAAGTGACAATTTCACACAAAACTGTCACACCATCCCTCTCTCTAATGATGGTTAAGTTTCAAGAAACAACCTTAACAGAAGAATTGGTTCACCATCTTTGTCTTTAAGATAGTGTTCTGGTTCCCACGTGGGATCGCGATATTCTTGTCATATCACCAAATAAATTTCTTTCTTCATATAACCTTATCAGACAGTACCTTCTCCACAATATAATGCTCATGTCCATCAAGGTCAATGATCAGAGGAGGTGGCAGAGATTCAGTATGCTTCCTTGTTTTGTCGACATGATAAGGCTTCAGTGCAAAGTCACATTGAAGGCTGGATGTGCACGAATGGAGCTTGGAAGATCCAGTTTGACTGCAGACAGAGAAACAACTCTCAGTATGCGAAATGGTCCTAACCAGCATGACTGTAACTTTGCGCAAGGACGATCTCGACTTACAGCAGTACTCAAGAAGTCACAATGGACTAATACTTCTTCTCCAACCTTGAATCGGCGTTCCCCTCAGTCATGATCGGCATAATCTGCTTGGCGAACTGTGGCTTCCTGCAAGCAATCCTTGGCTACTATAATAGACAGCACAATTCTTTTCTCCTCCAACCAGTCTTGATGAGCAGATTGCTCATTCTGAGTCCAAACTAAATTAGCTGCCGAGCGAGGATGAAAGCCATAGTTTAAAAAGAAGGGGGAGAAAACTGTCACAAAGAATGCTCTTCTGCTACTTCAGCTTCAGTTAACTTCCTGGCATAGCCCTTTTTGACATAGTCTGTCATCTTTTGACAGTATTGATCTCCAAATTGTTTGTCTTCGTCCATTTTCCTTTCAATCTGCAGGAGACGGTACATGGCAGGGATCCTGTTGTTCTGAAGTTGTAGGTTATCTTCCTTCCATAGAAGACCAGTCTTCCAACGTCCAGGAGAAACATGCCTTGTCATAGCTTGAAGAATTTCACCTGCTCGTTTGTCTGTAGGTGACATGGTCTTTTCCTGCTCAAAATCAGTTACTTGTCCAAGTGCTTCCAGTTCAAAAGCCTTCTTCACCAACTCATGTAGGTGATCTTGCTCTACATCCCTCCTGATGTGGAAAACAAAATCATCATCAACACAGCCCATTAGCTAGGATGTTACTGCCAGGTACGACCCAGCCAAGGTCCATCTTTGAAGCTATAGAAGCATTTGGTGGCCCCTCAACAACCTGTCTTGACACTATCCAAAATCACAATTTTCCTGTCCAATCAAGAGCTTATGTCGACCATCCATTTGAGGTACATTCAGGAGAGGTATGTCCTTAAGGTGAAGACAGCTCTTTTAGATGTAAGCTTAAGCTTAAGTAGGGCTCACAGCCTGCACTGGTAACTGCAGGTTCTTGGACATACAGGCAGTTAGTCTATGCTACTGAGGTGAGCTGGTGACATCACTTACTTGAAGCATGAGTTTGCAGGACTTGTGGTCCAGTTGTGTAGATCCATCATCCCATCATACTGTTAGTGGTTCACAAGGTCCACTTACTCCTAACTCTGCAGCAAGGCTACCATCAATCATGCTCACATGCAGTTGACCCATCATCCGGCAGAGCAAGGAATGTAACCTTTCCAGCATTGCTTTTCAACTTAGCGGGCACAACCCGAAGAATGACCTTTGTTGTTGATGCCAATTCCGCATGTGCTGATATCCAGGGATCCATGTCAACGTGCAGTAATGAACCAACCTGTCTTGATTCCTGCTCTACATGTAGAAGTTCATGGTGGGCTGACTGACAACCGTTCTTAATTGCCACATGTTTTCTTCTTTTGGCACTGCTTGCTCCGGTGGTTGCAGCCAAGGCATGAAAAGCACCTTTTTTCATCCACTGCCAAGCTCAAGTGCTCTTTTGATGTTTTCTTCTTGAATGATTTATGAGAGGCTGGATGCCCAACGCTGCTACAGTACAATGGCATTCTATTGCTCCAGATTTACAGCCACCTTGGATCAGGGCTGCATGCTTAGTTGGTTGAAGAGAGGTAAATGTACCTTCCCAGGTGAGGCTCGTGTTGAACTTGCTTTAAGTACCCTTACTTCTACTCACTCCGTTGTGTTTGCAAGTATAGTCAGCAGTGAAGATCACGTGGCTTGCAGCGTCAGCTTGATGAGTGACTCCTCCAACACCTTGAGGCCGATTGACTGGCTCAGTTGCTATATGTACTCATCCCACAGTAATCTCAAAGCGTAAGGTAGCTTCTGTAACGAAGTTCTAAACAATGGCAAAGGCTAGCATGTGGTTCATGACTTTTGATGTCGTGCGGCGGGGATCAAGTGGTTAAGGCGCAGGAGGCAAAATCCTGAGACCCTGGTTCAATTCCTGGTCACGACACATCATACCTATTCCGTCTTCTGCTGTTGCCAACCTTACTGAACAATACAGGAAGAGATCTTGTGACAGTGATAGCAGAGTACAGTTAGGTTGGTAGAGGAGATGTGTTGGATTTCAAGAAGGAAGCAGAGAACAACATGGAGATCAGTGGAGAAGGTGATAGTGTAACAGAGTTCACAGCAAAAGCATGCGGTTCATGACTGATGGCTTCAACTCTGTCTATAGCTAGATGCATATGCAAAACAGCGCCAAACGGCCTGATAATCTGGAGGTGCTGAATTAGTTGTCTGTTCTCTCCCGCCAAGAAAACACAGAGGGTTACAGAGTTGTTGCAAGAAAGCCAGTGCTGGCCATTTTCGTGCCAGATTTGCAGACAGATTGTGTTGTCTGTGGGTTGGGGCATGCAGCGGTGCATCAACTGCACTGTTAGAAAGGCAAAGTGCTGTCCTTGCACACTCTTGAGACACCAGGCAGTCTTTTTTACCCTTGAAAGTTGGCGTGTTGCCCCTTGAATTGGGATGGAATCTAGAAACTAAAGCAGGCCCTTGCAGATGTAGACTCTCTGCAAAGGGACAGTCAAAATGACGATTCTGAGAGCAGAGAAGAGGACCTACAGTTCTTGGAACATTTAAGTCCTGATTTGCAGCATGAATATAGATTTTTGAAGGGGCTGATGGGTGACCAGAACACCATGTATGTGGCCCTTTTTGGAGCCAGTTGATGTGGAGGGACTGGACCTGTCAAATTACTATACCATTGTTAAGCGTCTGATGCGCTTTGCTCAAACGGAAGAGAAGTTTGAGAATTCTGCAATACAGCCGTTTAGCATCAGGTTATGGCAGGACAGGAGAGATTGTTGTAGCTGTTCATTGTATAGGCCACAGACAATTCAGTCTCAGATGATATTGTCTGGTGTTATTTGGTCAAAGCTGCAAATTGCAGCCTGCTTCCTGGGTGCAGCAGCATAATTTTGGATAGACTCGTTTTCTCTTTGTTGCCTGCCATGGAACGTGTATTACTTGTAAATGATGTTGTGACAGCTAAGGAAATGTTCTCTAAGTACTCGAGTACTTTCTTCACATCAGCCCACTCAGAGGCATCTTTGAATGGAGAAGCTTGAGAAAGCTGAAAGTCGAGCGTGTGAGGCTAAGAAATGGTTGGCCAAGCTCCAAAGCAGTCACAGTTGTGTGTATGCTCATTTGGAGCTGAGCGAAAGTCGCATCAAAGACATACAAAAAAGCAAGAGCAGCTTGCTGGTCTTTTATCATTGGAGGAAGTTGATCTTGACCACAGTGCAACTGAACTTGGTCATGTACAAGACAGCTGGGATAGACTCAGTGAACAGCTGAAGCACAAACAACAACAACACAATCCCTCAAAGACCAAGTTGCTCACCTGCAGAGCCAAACCTCATCTCTTTCAATGCTTGCAGAGCAGCGAAAACTGGAATATGATGAACTGAAAACTGTACACATTCATATTGAGCAGTGCTGCATCCAGTTGGCAGGGACAAATGATCTCTTCTTGTTCATTGTGATAAGTGCAACAAAGAATGTTAACTGCTTGCCATGCAGCAAGTTCAGGAGCAGCATTATCACAGTGAGTTAACCAACCTGTGTAAGTTGTATCAATGCCAGCAACATAAAGCACAGCTGCCTCAAGTTCAGTTGCAGTCTCAAGGGGAGGAGCTTGCTCTGCTCAAGTCAGCTGCTGGTGGGTCTGTTGCAGGCACACCAGATTGCCAAGCGACCAGGAATCGAGCCAGGGTCTCAGGATTTAACTTCCTGCGCCTTAACCACTCAACCACCGCAGCACGACGTCACCAGTCACGAACCACATGCTTTTGCCATTGTTTAGAACTCCGTTACACTAAAGCATGTGGTTCATGAGAAATCAATAATAGTCGTTGAGCATCCCAACCTAGGCTGCCTCAGCTGCTTCGCCACATCAATTAGTGCCTGTATCACGAAGTCTGGTCACCCAAACCTTTGCTGTAGAACTGAAAGTGCTTGCAGAAAGTTGTCTAGTACCGAAAACATAGACTCAACAGTCTTGGCTCTCCCTTTAATATTACAGTAATTTACAGATGCATCTCAACTACGCTTGATGCATATTTTCAGTCACATAAGTGAGTTAGCGTTTCCTGTATCTTAGATCTTTTATATTAAATTAGAGTAGATTTTTGCCACATCATTGGGAAGACTGACACACATATGTTATTAAATGTGTTTGTTTGTCTGTATTTTACTAAATTACTATACTGGTATTTATTAACACTTTGGGCAGCATTTCATGTTTTTCACAGAAAATTTTTAAACCTGCTGAGTACCATTTGGTTATTTTGAAAACACATGCAAAAAATTAGCAGATTTGGGAAATGGCTACTGAGTATGGCACCACATACATAAATTCACATGAAGAGCAGCATGTTTTGGTTGCATCACTATGGCCAACCATTTTGTCATTTTTCATGCACTGGTTGAAGACTGCACACAGCAGACCCAAACCTGTGCCAACCAAGAGCTTAGTACACTGTGTCACGGTGCTTGGTACACCGTGTCACGGTGCTTGGTACACCGTGTCACAGTGCTTGGTACACCGTGTCATAGTGCAGTCTAGTAGACTCACACAGCAGACTTGAACCTGCTTAAAGCCAGCAAAAATGACAAAAATTAATAAGAGTGATTAGATTGGGGCTGTTGGTTGTTCTGAATTAAACGAATAGGCCTTAAGCTGAACAAACTAACAAAATCCTTAATGAACAAATATTCATAGAACATTCCTCTTATAGGGTGACATTGTATACTGTGTACAGTGGACTTCATTGTCATACTGTATTCATACATCATATGATCATATATGCATGATGTGACAGTACACGTGAGCAACAAAAGCACACCTGCTTCCATAAGCAGTGTCAAGACAGCCTCATGCTACATACTTTTAACCAAACCATTCATTACTCATTAGTACTTGACAAAATATTCATTTTAAAATTATTCTTTCGATATCAAATTTTACATAATAATTAATTGTTCATCAATACATCCAGCAGGGTAGTAGCGCTACAATGTGTGACTCTTCCTATAGTGGTGTTTAGATACTTGGAGAGGAGATGGTGTGAAGTGCATGCTAGGTGGTGATGAAATTTTGTAGTAGGTGCTATGCATATTCTCTACAAGCATCTAAACACCACTATAGGAAGAGTCAAACATCGTAGCCACTACTAATCATATGCCTGAAGAAGACCCTAGTTTCAGGGTCAAAACGTCACTACAACACAGCCCTGCCGGTTGTATTGATGAACGGATAAAGTTTTGAAGAATTCCCAGCATAATATCTGTCAAATTTGAATAGTTGTTTTAGCTCCAGTTACCAGTTTGGTTACATTATTCAGTGTGCCAGTAAGGTGTTTGTGCATGCGAAAATGTGTTTTGTTGTGTGTGTGTGGTAGATCATTTGTTGTTGGTGGGAATCATGGTTGGGGGTCAAAATGTTGTATAATCATTAAGAATGCTGGTGTTGGAGAGCTTTCTTAGTAGAACTCCGTGCACGTGAGAAATGAGTGATCATGACCATGTTGACCAGAGGTAAAAAAATAATGAAATCATTAGAACACTACCACCAATACTATATCAATTTTTGGAATTTCATAAATCACTGCACAACAGCATGCTCTCATCTTAGTTGAAGCTAAAAACAAAGTAAAAAAAATTCTTGACCGCACTGTTCCTCCTCTAATTCAAGACAGCCAGTGACTGTAGCCTGATGATGGGCCAGAGTTCTCAGTACTACATGGTACGCTTCACTAGCCTGGTCTTGGAGAATACTGTAGTCGGGAGGCCTACATGCTGTAGTAACGAAACCGAATAGCATTGCGATGGGCAATAACGACGGGTATGCCACGAGTTAACAATTACAGTACCGTGACACCGACGCCGAGATGCTCTTTGACAACAACGCGGTCGGGAGGCTTTGACTTCAGGGACCATCATAAAACAAACAAACCGGCAGAGCGTCGTAAGAAGCATTGTAAATGTAAGGGTAAGTAGAGTCCACCATGTGGTAATGACATCTAGTATAACTCAAATTTTCGTTTCAAGCTCAATCTACTCCCCCCACGGAAGGCCGGAGCAGTCCTAGTTTCTACTACACGAGAAATAGTCATGATCACCTTTGCCGCAGTGAACGTGCTTTACATAATTTTTATCACGCACAGGGGCAAACACATTGTGAACATTGCCTGACACAATAATAATCACGATCTCATAAAGACACAGGCAGACGCAAGGCATTCTTCAAAGATGTGGTGGCTTTAAAAAAAGCCAATGAAGGAAAGAAGAGGCAAACAATTTATGCCTTAGATTTTGGGTGGCCACTCTTCTTGGGCAGAAGAACCGACTGAATGTTGGGCAAGACACCACCTTGGGCAATGGTAACGTGCGACAAAAGGCGGTTCAGCTCTTCGTCGTTACGGATGGCCAGCTGCAAGTGACGAGGGTTGATACGCGTCTTCTTGTTATCACGGGCAGCATTGCCAGCCAGCTCCAAGATTTCAGCTGCCAGGTATTCCATGACAGCAGCAAGGTAGACTGGAGCGCCAGCACCGACACGCTCGGAGTAGTTACCCGTGCGCAAAAGACGGTGAACACGACCAACAGGGAACTGAAGGCCAGCCCTCATTGAACGGCTCTTAGCCTTGGCCTTGGCCTTGCCACCCTTACCGCGACCGGTCATGATGATCAGAAAACTTGTCGAAACTCACGGAAACGAATTTGTCCGATGAAAAAGAGACATAAGATTTTGACGTCTTTGCTTTGAATTTATATAGTGGAATTCGAAAAGAAGCGGGAATACGTGTTGAACAAGTTAGGATCGAGAGCAGGATCAGCAGAACAAATTTCAGCCTCGCAGAATCTAGCCAATCGTTGAACTGCCCGCGTAAATTGTCAGCCAATCAGAAATTTGCCCTAGTGACCAATCGTGCAAAAGCGCGGTTTTTTAGATTGGCCTATCAGCACTCAGCGCGCCCAAATTCAACGGGCTTGCAGAGGTACAAATACTGCAGCCAGTTGATGGACGGAGCATACTGCACTTCTGTAGTTTTGTGATTCTTCTCTCAACGATGGCTCGTACAAAGCAGACTGCTCGTAAGTCAACTGGTGGCAAGGCACCACGAAAGCAGTTGGCAACCAAGGCTGCTCGCAAGAGCGCCCCTGCCACTGGAGGTGTCAAGAAGCCCCACCGCTACCGTCCTGGTACCGTGGCTCTTCGTGAGATCCGTCGTTATCAGAAATCAACTGAGCTTTTGATCCGCAAGCTCCCGTTCCAACGTCTCGTTCGCGAGATTGCTCAGGACTTCAAGACTGACTTGCGCTTCCAGTCGTCCGCCGTTATGGCTCTTCAGGAGGCCAGCGAGGCTTACTTGGTTGGTCTTTTTGAGGACACAAACTTGTGCGCTATCCACGCCAAGCGTGTGACCATCATGCCAAAGGACATCCAGTTGGCTCGTCGCATCCGCGGAGAGCGTGCTTAGGCTCTTTGTGCTTTCACTCTCACTGGCTTTTTTCAAAGCCACCACTATACCATCGGGATTGCCTTGCTATCCTAACCTGGCTGGCGTTATCATTGGTAGATTTAATGTCAATAGACAATTAGTACGTTTGTTTACCTTGGTGAAATACCATGCGTGATCAAGAATGAAAAAGTTTTCTATGACCTTAGGATGTCCAGATATAGTACATGTACGTGTAAATAACTGTACTTTGTGGTGCTATCAAGGTTCATAATCAGTGGATTGTGTTAGCATGCCAAAAGATTGTTATGTATCATAAATTATATATTTTATTTACTAGTACAAGAGGTACAGCAAACCCCATTACTGGACAGTCAGACCCTTGCAGTGAAAGGACTGGTGTAAACGACTTCCTACTACTACCAGCTCACAACCTTTTTCAGTGTAATTATTTTGCTGGTGCACCAATCATGTCCATGATATTAATCTAAAATGAGCGTATGGTTACGTCAAAGATCCTGATCAGGTACTCATGATCATTTTCTCAAAACAATCCCAGCTCACCAGTCAGATAAGTTTTTTAAGGAACACGTTTTGCCAGTCTTGTTAATGACTTCCTCAGTTGACTCTGATAAACTTCAGAGCAGAAGTACATTTATGCACATGTACCTGCAAAGCATTAATGCAGCATTTGGTATTTACACCCACTGTAAGTTATTTAGCACAGTATTGACACCTACATACACATGGTCTGATTTTTAGCGTTCATCACTGGTCCTAGTCTAAGTTATTCATGATTCAGTAGACAAATGGTGACAATCCCTGTTTTACGCAGATTAATATAAGTATAAAAAAATCACCATTCTGTGTGGTGCTGCATGCAAGTCCTTCGCATCTGGTCATTTTTGGTTTCTTTTGTCAGATTGCAAACACCTCTTTGTATCCTTAATGGCTCTTCATGTCAAGACATTTGAAAATCAACAAGGAAACCACGTTTTGGAGTCGAAATACATTTCTAAACGTGATGTATGGCAAATCTATCCAGAACACGCATTTGAAGGAGGGGCATATTCGGTCACATGGCACAGGGTGTTGGCCTGCACACTCGAGTTGTTTTGGTAGCTCCAGCGTTTTAAATTTCAAATCATCCCAAGCAGTTCCAACTTCACTACTAGCGTCATCAATTTTTCTTATCCACCTTCCTTTTGGTTTTCTTTTAAACTTTTCCTTATGAAATGTGCTACAAAAAAATATCACAGATCTTGACATTTCCTTCTATGGAAAATTGCAAATAGTGGTACTTGATTGTAGGCAGATCGGAAAAACTCAAAAACTGACTTTACATATCTTCGGGCAGAAAATAGTTTAATGTGGAGTTTTAAAATTCTGCTGTAACCAATGCTTAACCATGTTTTGTGCACCGAAGTGTTCTGATTAAACACAGGAAAATGAGGTGCCTAGCTCAAAACATAAAGTCAGGGATAGTTAAGGAAATTTGAGCATTTTCTTCTTAAGCTTATCCAGCACATGCTAACAGCCAGCTGCTTTAACTGAATAAAGGTCAGATAGTCATTCTGAGAAGGTAAAGCCACATTTGAGTGCTGTCTTCCTTAAAATTTGTGGAACAACCCAAATCACTCCACATGGGCACGTTCTTGCATCCCTGACTGTACATCACCATAGTCCAGCTGAGTTAGCCACATGCTTTGCTGTTGTTTGTACTAATTTGGTTGGAATAAACAAAAATAAATAAATAAATAAAAATAATAATAATGATACTTCGCTTCAATGACCATAACAGCCACAGCCACTGCTGACAGGGCAGAGCCAGTGTGCATGTGTTGTAGATATGAATGTGCATGCCATTACAGCTTGTCTTCATGAGCCAGTTGCTATTATGTAGCTTGTAAGCTACTTGGACTTTGATCTGCCTATGATAGGGCCAAGCTTCTGGAAAGCTGAATGTTCTAGTGTAACAAAGTAATGTAATGATGGTATAAACAGCTAGAATGGACAGATGGTTCCTCAACCCTTAGTTCCCAACAACACACACTCAAGCAGTCATACCACGCTGGGATCATAAAACAGTTTCTACACTAGCTTCCATCATGTGGCTTGTGCATTCCACAGGGTTAGTACTGTGGTTTTATTTCCAAAACTGCCCTTGTGATATGAGTTGCATGGTATTATCTTCTAAGAGCCAAGTACTAACAGGTTAGGTCTTTGTAAAAATATTCTTGACTTGGCAATTAATCTCAGCTCTCTCATCTTAAATTTGTCAGCCCATGGGTGGAGTATACAGCATGGGAATCAGCTGATTTTTTTTGTGGTGTGTGTAAGCCTCACACTCTTGTTCTGCCTCTTCCTTCCTAAAGTGACATGTGTGCTGTGTTTTCGAAATTATGCCAATGCATAAAACTATTAATGAAATTATTCCCTTGATGGAGTTTGAAAATAGACAATGCTGTATCTGTTCATTGGCAGTGCTCAGCAATCTGTAGCAATAGTGTTTGGCCATTTGTATGAAGGCAATTTCACAATACCTTTATGGCAGTGATACACACAAAGCACAGGATGTGCATGTGGTCAACTCAACGATTACTCCAGGGCAGCAAGTGATACGACAGCCCCAAAAGTATGATATGGAATAATTCTCCCAAACTCTTCTCTCCTCTCTTTGTCTTCTCGACTGGCTACTTCATTTGCTTATTGACCTGACTCTGCTCAAGGCATGTCCAAGGATGTGCTCATAGACCAGTTCTGGGTCGAGGTTCCGTCTCAGTCCAGACGCCAACTTCTCATACTGTGGCTCATTGTCAATGCTGATTATGCCATGACGGATCAAGAAATCAATTATCACAACCGCGCAATTTGGTTTAAATTCCCCAGCTGCGATATGTCTGCGAACCACGTCCAAGGTCCAGCAGTAAAATTCGCTAACTTCTCCGTCTACAGCTACCGGCTGATAAGACGCAGGCAGTTCCAGATCAAAAATAAACTGTGTCTCGGGAAATAACCCACGCTCTTCAGTCTCAAAAAAGTAACTTATCGTACCAACTGCCTCTGCTTTCTCAGCTAATTCTCTGCTCATTGCGGCCTCTTCCTCAGCTTCCTTTATAATCGTTTGCTTAGCATTCAAACCAGCGGCAATACCTCCTGCAACAATGTTATCAAGTAGACCGGGGAAAGTGGCTTTGCTCATACTTCGTCGACCTATCCACATGTGCAAAGAACGCTCCTGCCCTTCGCCTTTCCAGCAATAGCCGTTCATGTGCGCTCCATATTGCTTGATGCCAATCAAGCCAGCAGCAGCGCGCTCGATACAGAACTCCGGAGGATCGTGAAACCACCTGGAAACAGCATAGAGTTCATTGCGCCACCCTGAAAGGGCAGCAAACGAGGCCTTCTCTCGCATATTCTCACAAGCAGCTGCTACTGCCCGACTTCGCTCTTCTATTGAGGCCAATAAAGGACTCAAGCGAACGCAACCCAACGGCCAAAGTTTGCTTTTTTCCTCAACTATGAATACGTTGCTATATGGTCGCAGCACTTTAACGCAATCATCTCTGACAAACCCCAAAACTCGATCGTTCAGCACAAACGGGCGACAGGCCAGCATAGAACCACCCTTCTGGAAAAACCGGTCGCAAGTCTGAATAATTGAGAGAGCAGAGTCCGACCATCGAACAGCCATCGCGTAAGAAGCTCACCATGCACCACCAGTCACTGATGACCGCCTTATCGATTATGTGAGATAGAAGGAAAGCAGGCGTTCTGGCTGCTACGAATGTCAGCCGGTCCGGTACGGTTGGAAATAAGTGCTGCTGCCACAACGTCACAATGGCACAAGTTCTGAACTTGACTCTTGATCTCAGTGAAAGAGTAGACGTCTACCTGGTCTACTTGAGCTGCGCGCTCACCAAACTGCTCTGACATGTACAAGCTGTGAGATTTGGCAAGATTTGACAACAACAACCTGAGCCGCGTGACGCGTAGAGTTGCAGAAGATTCGATTTTATGCCATGCTAAAGGCATCAACTACCTTAAATTATCGATATCTGTGCTGTATTGTGATTGCTAGGTTGTTATGACGACAAAACTGACCATGCATGCATTGGAGCCGGAGAGCAAAAAGTGAGATAGAGTTCCCTATCATCAACGTCGACTGAAGTTTTGTTTGATGTGACCTCTGAAGAGCTCCCTGAAGTATTTATATTACAGACAAGTCGAAGGCAGGAAGCGGGAATATCACAGCTGGAGAACCACTTGTTTCTTGCTAATGGAAGCTAAATCGCTTGGTTTGACGTCGTGCGCAAGCTTTCTTGATAATGTGGAGGTCAGTGACTCCAAAAATTAATGACAGTTTCGAATTGTTTCAGACGCAAAGAAATTGGAACGGTCAAGATTCTTTCTTATAACAGCTGGGGGGATTTTTTATTGAGAACAACATAGTAGTAGCAATGCTAATGGAGAACTCCGCTGTCCCAAAGACTGCTCAGCGCACAGAAGTGTGGAGCAAGTGCACAAGTACACACGGACGCGAAGGATAGGACCAAACTGCTGCTACTTCAAGTTTCATGCCGGAGTAGTAGTAAAAATATAGACAGCAAAGTAGTAGTTAGGACTTGAGAGATCCTGCTTGGAAATCCGCTTCAAAAGAGTTGTTGTCTCCTCTCATTTTCCCTGGACGTGCTGTGGGCAAAGGCTCTAGCATAAAACTGTGGCTTTGATAATTACTTCACACGAAAGCGTATCACAGGCAGCTGGTGGATGTTGGCTGTTGTTTGTCGTCACGATTGAACTGAGCAATGCATTCGCACTCAGCCGTCACGGTTTGCTCAAGCACCGTTGAGGTTTTCAGCATAGCCAAAACAAGACACATCACCGCAGAGCTTACGTATCTGTGATGCAATCAGGTACTAGCAGCAACAGCCAGCCAGTTAGGAGATAATTTTGCGCTGTCTGTTCGTTTTAGTAAAAACTGACAATCCAGATAGAGACATTGTGTATAGTGCTGTATATTTTACAGTGAGAAGTTATTCTGCTTGAAGTGCATGTTCAATTTTCCTACTGATGTACGTCCGTCTTGTCACAGCGCCATTTAGAAGATCTGGCAGCGCAAGCCACAGCTGTCAAGCAGTTGAAGGAAAGCAACTCTTTACTTGCAGACGTGTGTAACTGCCTCAGTCAGAATGCAGCTTCTGAGGTATGTTTCTTCTTCTTCTTCTTCTTCTTCTTCTTCTTCTTCTTCTTCTTCTTCTTCTTCTTCTTCTTCTTCTTCTTCTCCT
>JAOWAW010033353.1:0-17637 GCA_028565695.1 Nicola tetela | reverse complement strand
GAAGTAATAATATGGACCACTCTTCTTCATACAGCCTATCTATGGAAGCAACTCTGTCACATCAATTCAGAAGGAAGATGTGCTAACATTCATAGACTGTCTGAAAAGAATGTATGAAAAGCATGAATTGGGAGATCCTGAAAGGGTAGTCATAACATGAAGAGGATTTCCCAGCACACCAGTCACAAGAAACCATTTTTCATGAGATGTTTCAGCAGAAATGCCTCTGGCATCATCAGTCATAAGAAAAGCAGGGAAGTACAGAAAGCTAGAGATACTTATACTTTCGTGCTGAGGGTGTGAATACATATTACTATGGGTGTCAAAATTGTACCACATGTGACAATATGTTTCTGAGCAAAGGGGCCCTAATGTATGTACATGCATTTGCTGTATGTGTGGTGCATGAATCGTTTTGAGGGCCCAAGCGACTTGATGGCTTGTGTCCCCTCTGGGAGCATTCCCAACGACCCAAAGACTACCTCAGAACTAAAATGTGCATGCAACTCATAGTGAGGGAGGTTTTAATGGTTGCATGGAAGCAGCCCTTAGTGGTGCGGTCAAGTCAGAAGCATGACTTGCATTCTGTCTATGGTTTGAGCCTCTTTAATGTCAGCAGGTTCCTTTTCATTTAATTCACCCCCATCTTGTTTCTTTTGTTTGATTTATAAATAAGGCCAGAGGCTGAGAGTATGAGAAGTCAAAGAATGTCAGCTCCATTGTAGAATAATAATGTAGATAATATGTGCCTTAAACAAAGTTTCAATGCAAAGGTGATGCTCAGAGGATGTGAACCTGCGACCACTGGTTTGGCAACCTTGCTTGTTGATCTGTGTGTGACACAAAGGACTGCTGGTTTTTCTGATAGGTGGTGAAATGTGACTGTGGTTATAATTGGCAATTGAATGGTAATGGGCTGGTATAAGCCCATTAACATTTTAATTGCTTTCTGTTTAACGAATCTTAAAATTCGTCACACAACAACTTTGACTGCACCTTGAGGTTTACTCTACTCAGTTATTGAACACTGAACTGCCTTTTGTTGTCAATGGGTAAAGAACTTTCATGTCATTAACAAGAAGTTTCAAAATCCCATCTAAATTATTTATCTGGACAAAATAATAGGACTGTACAGCTGACTTCTCTCTGTTGTACTTTACAGGTGCGTCCTGCTGCCTCTCCAATTGTCAAAACACTAATGGTAGTTTCCTCTGTGGTTGCCCAAGTGGATTCACATGTAATGAATCCCAGTGTGAGGACATTGACGAGTGTGGTCTCAGCCTCAGCCAGTGTGGTGAAAACGGCCACTGCATCAACACACATGGTGCCTTTCTCTGTCGATGCAATATTGGGTACAGCAGTGAGAGAATGACATGCAGCGATGTTGATGAGTGCAGCTCGAGATTACATGACTGTGGTCTAGTTAACAGTTGTGTAAATACAGATGGTTCATTCCTCTGCCGTTGCGATGGCAAGAGCAGCGAAGGCAACTGTTCAGGTAGACCTATCTACCCTATTGTCCCTCTGTGCAGATACCTAGAAAATGAAAAATGGTTACTTTGAATTTCAGCGAAGCCAATGTGTATCTGGTCAAAACAATTATTAGTCTAAAGGCCATTGGCGAGATAAATTTCTCAAATTTTACACTTTCTAGGAAAACATAGAAAATGACTCCAGGAATGCCTCTTCATAACTAGAGCCTACCAATTTTACCAAGAGACCACATTTTTGTGCTGCAACACCGCTTGAAATTAAATATCAGATGGCGCAATTCAAGATCAAGTCATGCCTGTACATACTCCAGGTTAAAGGATGATCTAAGCGTACTTTCCAGTTTCTTTTGGATCTGCATGGGTCTTTCCTTCTCTATGGAAGGAGATCATTGGCTATCCAATGGGAAAATCCAACAATTATATGTACTTGCCATTCCTCCGTGTGTGGTCTTTGCCAGGGAGGAGCCATTGTAAAATTGCCCAATACTAAGTAACTGTTTGTTTGAGGATGTTGATTGTGATGGTTTATATTTATGATGCAGCAATATGGTAAAGTAATGATTGGCCTGACGTGACATTGAGTGCGCTATGGTAAACGTTGCGCTAATGTGGAGGTGCAGTTTAGCACCCCACACGCTGTTGCGAGAATGAATCCTGGGGACCCACAGCACAGCAATGAGAATATATACTTTTAAATGACTTGATATATAGAGGTTCAGAAGTTTGCTATATACAGTGTTGGGTGTAGATGTGGGGCAATACCAACCAGAAAGCACCTTATCGTTAAATGCTTTCCAGTAAGAACAGCCAATATGCCTATAATATTATGTCGATTCCTCTAGCAAGAATCTTGGAGGTGAGGAGACTTGATTGGTTTTGAGAATTAAATAAAGATTTAACAAACATGAAAATGAGCAACATGTTACCCCTGTATGGGATATTGGCCACCAGAGTGTTGACATAATCTTCCTTTTCCTTTTACTTTGTTGAATTGACAAATCAGAACTTGCTAGTTAGTCATGCACTGATCATGAAGGAAAAAGCTAAGGTACTTTTGTATGTCAGCCTGTTGCACCTGCATGCAGTTGAAAAGAGATTGATAGGTGAATTTTGACTGTTGGTGCACTTACCAGCAGCAGGCTTCAGATGTGATGCACAGCTTGCAGGCTGCTTGCTGCTTCTCAATGGCAATGAAGGTAAAACTTCCTGACCACCTTTATTACCTTCAGACAATCTCTCAAATAACAGTAAGCTAGTGACATCACTGCACACTACACAGCATAATTTTCTTGTAAAATCACAATATAATCTTGTTATAGATGGAGAAGATAAAAAACTTCCATTGGTGTTGCACTGGAAGGGAAGGAAATGAAGGCACCTTAAAGCAGAATACCTTTGGGGTGTGCCATTTCAAACCACATTAAGGCTTCATATGTACCAGTCTGGCCGACACTCTCCTCATCTATGGCTTACCCAGTAAACAACAGTAGCATCATGACATCAACACAGTACTTGCATTACAAATACTGCATGGATGATCATCGTCAGGTTCTGGAGCTCTTGCTTTCTCAACAACTGCACTAACAATTTATCATCCAGAATATGTACAGCATTCATAAGCTATAGGAATTCAACAGCCACAATTACCTGTTGATGGATTACATTTAATTTTAATATATAAGGGAATCTGTCTTCTCACAAACACTGAAGTAAGGCTGGATTGGACTTCTGTCTGGCAAGGACATTATTTCTTCCCTGTCCTTTACAACAGCGAGTCTTCCGCTGCTGTTTCAAAGAAACCCTGGCTAAAGGTGACAAACAGGCATGATTGTGTATTTTCCTTTTGGTGGTTGGTGTAGGTTCACTGCACAGCGCCATGGCTGTGAGGGACACCTCAACCAGCTGAGGAGCCATGGTAGCAAACTTGCTAAAATGTTTATAATGCAGCAACCTGCTTGTTTGCTTTTTACCACTCGCTGCTCTATCACCACAAGACATCCACGTGATGTTCATCGCCAGCACTCGCGTATGTAGGCCTACATGTCGGCCTACATGTTGGCCTACATAATGCATACATGTATTAGCTACAAGTGATAACTATAGAGCAGAGTTAGCAATACTACCTTCATGAGTATAAGTTCACGGCACGTATCGTTAGGAACGGACTTTCTTGTATAGTTTGTCTTTCAATATCCAAGTGTGCAAAGGCTTCCTTGAGGCAATTTACGGAAGGATTATTCTGCCGCTAAAGAAGTGCAAGCGCTTTGAAGTTGGTGGTTGTAAAATTGTACCGGCACATGTATTCCTTTATCTAGTGCTGGACAAAAATTCTGACGATCCACAGGCTACAATTGAGGTGCAAAGGTGACAAATCCGCCTATACATCGGCCTAGAATGATTGCTTAGAAAGGTGATGCTCCCGCAAACATTCTGCCGCCTCCCATGAGGCCCCTTACTAACAAAGCTCTCTGCATTTTGGACAAAGCTCTCCGCGTTTTGGAAAACGCAAAAATTCCTGCTTTCCATTCGCTCTTTTTCCACGCCAACAAACCAAAAGAAAGCTTACACTCTCTACTTTGTATTGGTGAAGAGAAAGATGCAATCACACAATCACAATAGCTACACGGTAACATAGCATGAGTACCTTAACCCAATCATAGAACCATCAAAACAAAGCACCTGACCACAAATACTCTGGGATGTTCAGAGAATCGGGGTGTACCATGCAGCAGTAAGAGCAAGCCAAATGCCAGTTCTGTGAGAGCATCAGGAGGCAAATCTTCAGAGTTCTGGAGAGATGACTACACTAGACTTAGGCGTTCTCAGAACATAATCTTGACAGCAATATCGACAAGGAAGTGTGGAGACTATTCATTTCTAGACTAGGTGCTTGTCAAGTTTGAGGAAGCTTGTCTTTGCATATTAGATTTTCAAATTCAAGTGAACAACTTCATTGAATATCAGTCTTTTTCTAGGCATAATTGTCAAATAATGCGAAGAAACACATAGCTACAACATGAAACAGTATCAGCTTGTCAAAATCAGTAAACAGCAGGACACTGCTGCTTTAACTTCAAAATCTCTCATAATGATATTATTAGGAAAGTGATGATATCACCTGCTGCCTTCTGTATAGATTCAATAGAGCCACTTACAGTCAAGGATCTTCTTCCCTTTGGCACACAAGATATCCGTGTTGGTGGCAGAGTTGATGACCAGTGCTTTCAATTCACTCTCCAACAACCCTTCTCCTTTTTCCCGGATCTTTCAAGTCGTGTCATGTGGGTAAGGTGATTTGCATCACTGATGCTGCAAGTTGCTCTGAAGCCATCACTTAGAAAAATTCAGCAACACCTGTTGTGCTCTGTTTGCAACCGGTTTTGTGGTACAATTGAGCTTCTAGCTGCAAACGCCTGTGCTGTGTTGTTTCAATAGCATTGTGACAGAATTAGTAGGTGTGGCGACAGAAGTTGGTGTTCAAAGAAAGTACCAAATCATAGAGTCACATTAGACAAGTGGACGATTGATATTCTGATGTTTCCTAAAAGAAGGATTCAGGTCGTGTTTTTCCTCACGTCAGTATGGTTCGTTGGGACCAAAGGAGGTGACGTTAAAATTAATTACATTTGGGAGTGGTGACAAGTAGGCTAGGGTTGGGAAAGGGTTGAGTCAGAGAGATAAAATTTGGTAGGCAGGACTGGGCTTACTGGTAGATTTCAGTTAGGAGGGAGTCAACTATAGATTAGGCTTCATTGTGCAGTGATTTTCTCTACACCTATCTTGTGATTGGAATCCGCATTGGCTATGTTTCAACATGTGTGGTCACCAATTGCTAATTGTGTTCTACTTAAGGCAGGAGGATAACCCCTGAGCCATGTCAGCAGATTTTTACACAGTTGTTAATTGGTTTATTTTTTATTAGAAAGTACATGTCGAGGCCCTTGATTTCCTGCATTTCAAATTCATTTAAGACAACTCACCAAAATTTAGAAAATGTTGTGAAACTATTTCTGAGAGAGTTTTGCAGTTATATGGTACAGTCTATTTGAGAAATGATACCTGATATCTTTTCATAAAAGGTCATTCTAAAATATCTTGTCAAGAAAGTTTGAGATTTTTCTCCTACGTTGGAAAACATTAATTTAACTAAACTTAGTATTTATTCGGCAAAAACACTCTCTGCTGTTCTCTGTGTCTCCCCATTTCTCTCTTATCTGCATGTACCTCTTTCTCCCTTTCAGTATATGTTTAAATTTCTTTGTATGCCTCTCTTTCACTGTGCATCTCTCTGTCTTGGTGCATTTCTAACAATGAACTTTGTACCATGCAAATTTCCAAAGTTCCAAAATCACTTGAAGTTAGCTCTATTTTTTCATTCCCAAAACTATGTGGCCCACCAGTAAGACAGACAGCAACCAAGAATGCCCTAAAGGGAAAGTATGTAGCTGATCTAATGAAGCAGCATAAAACTTTTTTTTTCTTTATCGGGTTGAGGACAGCGCTAGGGACAATACGAGTGAAGATGTGGGATAAATGCTCTACATGTATATGTGTAGCTCAGTATTAAACAAATGTTGCAGGCAAGTGTGCGAATTTGACTGTGGTGATAGACTTTGTGGCAATGTTACTTCCCCAGCAATATTTTAGGTACCAAACTGGAGGGACAGCTATGCAGAACTGTCAGATGCCTTTGTGCCCTGGTTAAAGTCGATTTTTTTGCACGCACTGTTGTCCCACTTTCCATTTGAATTATCACATTCTGTTTTCACCAAACAAATCATCAGACATTTTGGTCTTCTTTCAACAGAAGCAAAATTTGTAAATCTCTAAAATTTGCTCCCAAGGAGGTACCATCCTGACTTAAAAATTGTATATTTGTGCACACAGCCATGCATTGAGATAACTGAGATTATTCTGGCTTCTTTTCTGAACAGATCAGCAGCAATGGACCAGTATCACTTGAAGGGTGTGATGCATCATACTCCAGTACCAGCTTTGGACCTTCTTCCTCTGTGACGCGAATTGCTGCCTTTTGGGATGACATGATTATTACAACAGGAGAAGTGTTCTACAGAGAAACCACCGACAGAGTGTTGGTCAGTCATGTGTCCAAGACAATAAACTCTTGGTTGAGGCAAAATGGTCTGAACTCATTTTTTCTGCCTGACCGGTTGGTGATAGTGACCTTTGATGAAGTTGCAGGGCATTCCAATAAGGTAAGAAACACCCTGAGGGGCGTTAAAAAATTTTCAGGCTGAAATTATGCATAATTTGTAAAGTTGAATGTAGCACACAAACAAGGCTAGTAATATGTCTAGTTTTAAGGTTTACCTTCTTTAACAACACAACACTTTTCAGGCTGTAGCTGGTTGAGAAATTGCTTGGAATCAATCCTTCATCGCTGTAAAAGTCTCTGACAGTTTCCTTTGCACATACAGCTTGTGTTCAACACATTCCAGCTCATCCTAGCTGGGGGTAATAACACTGGCTATGCTCTGGCCCTCCTGCCAAGAGATGGTTTGGGCTGGTCTAATGCAAGAACTGCAGCGGGCTACGCACGGGGCCCTTTCTACTACAACTTACCTTGCACTGGTTTTGACTTCAGAAGGTGCACGCAAACGTCAAATACCGGAAGAGCTGGACTGTGGATAATGGGTAAGTTGCACAACCAGATGCTGTTAACATGAACTACCTGAAACTGATCATCCCAGCCTATACTGACAAACTACTGAGTAAAGATAAATGTCTTAAGAATTACATAACTAGATCCTGGAAAATATGACACTAGGGTCATCTCCTTAGTAAAGCCAAAGATCGACGAAAGGTGTGGCCTCTGGCAGTTCTTCATGCAGGGAGGAATATGGCCCTTGTTATTCCGCAATGTACCAACACATGTTAGTCGTTGTCCCTCAGAAATTCGGCAAGAAGAATACTGGAAAAAGTTGCCAGCAACAGCATTCCTTCCACTCTTGAACCATGGGTTTACCACATCTGGGACAACTTGCATTCCTTGATTTGTTTCTCCGAGACCATCACCTTGCTTGCCAAGGTAGACTTGGTCGTTCTTGGGAAATGAGGTTTCTGAATCAGCACACCACCAACCTTGCAAACCATACTTTGCTGGATTGAAGGGCATGTGCTGCCTAAAACTACACTGGGCTCCCAATGGAACTAACTGCTCATCAACCGTAAGATTCTCTCCTGGAATGAATGGTTTCCTAAAAATGCTGTTGACCATATTCCAGATGTCCTGAATTGCAGCCAATTTTTCTGTCATCACCCCCTGTGGCCTTGTTGCCTTGTCCTTGAAGTGGATAACTGAAGAAGGCTCTGAAAGCAGCTAAGAGACATTACTGCTATGAATTTTGGCCGCCCCGTTTTTGGATGCCAAGGCTCAGAGAGAGTTTCCAAGTGAGACTTATAGGCACCAGCCAGAATAAGGAGGCCAAGGAAGGCTTCCATCTCAAGTGCATAAACTCTCTTCCACTTCTTCTGTCATCCCTGTGCATAACTGTCATTCCAGTCCTTGTATCAGCCTCCTTGTTAGTGTGTCAGACTACAATGTCAACTGCCTCCACACTGATGAATAACCACCATGATTCCACAATGGTATCAACCCTTCAATCGAGTGTTATTCCCAAGGATTTGTAGATAATGTCTTGCTACCTGGTGCAAGTGAGGGCTGGGGGCTGTGTAGACCATTTCACTCCATTTTTGCCAACCAAAAACCCACTGTTGTCACATCTGTTGATTTCTCAATTCGCTAATGCAGTTTGTCCACGTTGTGTTTTGCAGCTCCTTGGTTTAATGGCAGGTGAATTTGTTTCCTGATCAGATGTGTCAGTTCCAGTCATATTTTATGTGTCAATAAATTCACCTTCACCATTGCTTGAGCATGAAGAAACTGATCTTTTCTGTTGGCTGAATGAAGTGAGAGAGACAGAAAAGTGAGTTTTCTGACGTGACACCAACGTGGTGACCTTATCTACGGTTGCTATGGTCTTCCATCTTGGAGACAAATGCGCTTGTGCGCTCCTGTGACAGGCATCGTGGTTGGCTCTTCTTGCCTGCCACATTCTGTTTGTTCTTGCTCTTCCTCTTTCCAAGCCTTAGCTCCATCTTCCCCTCCCTCCCATGCTCTCTGTTTCTCCTAAGTAGGGGAATGGCTCTGTCCAAGTTTATCTGATTATCACGTCCTGTACATCAGTATTTAGATCTAAGTCCAACAGAGTTTTGTCCCAGTCTTTTTTCCCCTGATGGGGTTTTTCCTGTCACTGACCTTGGACCAAGGGCGGTGGTGTAAATTTATTATTTTGCTTATTTTAATTTCTTTTTGTGTGCCAACTTCGACACTTCATGTTCAGCAAATTCTTGAGGGATGCTGAGTATTATCTCGGTAATCATTTCTGGCCCCGGTATCTCTGGACATAGTGGCAGGCTCTGTTTCACCATGCTATCTGAATATGCCATACTCGTGCTATCTGAATATACCAACCACTACTAATACCAACCACAACTACTACTACCTTGGTGTCAGTGTGCTGTTACTTTGGAGCTGACAGAAAATACCAAAATCTTGTTCAATATCTCCATCAGCATTTGCAGCATCATCATCACTGGAGAAATCAGCTGGAACGTAATCTTCATCGGTATCCTCAGGAATCAGGTCATCTTCAAACAGAGCTTCACCATCTAACACCTGCCTCAATGCTCAGCAACTGAAACAGGAGCTCTAGATTTTCGAGAAGCCATAACTTGAGAGCCATCCATCAGTGCCACTACGAAATGGATCTTCAACCTGCAGTTTCTTGTTGACACACTGCGCGTCCCGCATAGCTCCTTGAGCTGGCTCATTTAAACTGCCAGCTACCACTGGTATTGGCAACGTATTGCCCACTGCTTCAGTTGTCATCCCACCGCTGCCACCAAATGTCACAAAGTTGTAAAGGTTCTTTAATAAAATCTATGATGAGTGAATGAATTAATCAAAAGTGCTACCCTTCAAACACCAAGCCAACAAGAATAGGATGAACTTTTGATTGATTCTTTGACACAGCTACTATACAACCTCGAGACACTCAACTTCTCTCTCTCTCTCTCTCTCTCTCTCTCTCTTTCTCTCTCCTTCTCTCTCTCTCTCTCTCTCTCTTTCTCTCTCTCTCTCTCTCTCTCTCTCCTTCTCCCTCTCTTTCTCTCTCTCTTACGCAACTCCTCAGCTCAACTTCACAGTCACTTGCAAGTCTCACACTGGTGTCACGCCCTCGGAACAAAAGAAATAACTAACAAAAAATACCAAAAACCAAGCTTAGAACTACTTCTAAAAAAAAGGTATGGCATTGAACATGAACAAGTACAAGCACAAAAGCCACACATCTATTTATAGAAACCAAAATACGCAGCACGCACAGGAATTCTTCACACTTACCCAGACAGCAGTAAGACAGGAGTTTCCCCTTTGTAAGTGCATTATCCTATATGTTGTCACCTATATGTCTACTTTCACTGGTTTCTCTTCTTTATAGCTCCGCCTTGTGTAGACCCAGGATATCCTATCAGAGGCACGCGCAATCCAGGATCACAGCCATTTCAAGTTGGTTCTGTGGTAACATACAGTTGTCATCCAGGCTATTTTCTCACTAGCAAGGCAGTGAGGATTTGTGAGGCAAATGGCAGGTGGAATGGCTCTCTTCCTGAATGCATTGGTAAGTACACAGTGTCCAACTGTCAAAAACTGCACTCAATTTAAATTTGCATATAAAGGATCTACTCAGGGTTTTCAATGCCACACAGTTTCAATTGTCATAAGGACCAGGAAGAAAACTCATCATAATCGCATGATTCCGTAAAGTCTTGAGATTCTCTCTATTTTTCATCCTTTGCTTGTTATGTTATTGATTTCGTGTGAAAATTCTTGTGGTGTGCAATGTCTGAAATTGAATCCAAATGAAGACACAGTTTCCTCCCTGGGTGTGTGGATCTTTCCTGCTACTGTAGATTGGTCAATGATCAAGGTATAGGAAAGTGATGTGTTCATTAGAACTACAACACAATTTGCAATATAAAATGTTTGCCAGATTAATGTCTTCTGTTTACCAGTATTGCTTGCATTTTCTCTGTCAGAGTGCCCATGTGATGTGAATGCACTGTGTTTGGTGAGCAACGGTTCAGGAGTATGTACCTGCCTTCCTGGTTTCAGTGGAGATGGCATAGCTTGCACCGACATAAATGAGTGTGTCAGTAGCATGCACGGCTGTGGAAATCCATCAATATGCAATGATCTGAATGGTGAGTTGAAAAGTGGTTGGTTTTCTCATCATCATTGAAACATTTTGTTTTTGAGTACTAAAGTAATTTTGAGATTTAGCAATGCATATAGTTCTTTTATAATCCCCTGATGGATGTTTGTCTTCCCCTAACCATGCTGTATGCTCTCTTGTTGTGATCAGGAACTTCCTGCTGCAATCATTTGTGCAGTAACACTCCAGGATCTTATGTGTGTGGTTGTTTGCCGGGCTTTTCATGCAATGCTTCCTTTCCTGCATGTTTTGACACAAACGAGTGTGATACTGGTATACACAATTGCAGTTCTGATGCACATTGTTACAATACACAAGGCACTTACACGTGCATATGTCACCAAGGTTACAATGGGAATGGCCAACTTTGCTTTGACAGCAACGAGTGTGCCACGCGTCAAAATAATTGCAGCGTATGGGCTCTCTGCAGCAACACTCTGGGCTCATACATGTGTGAATGTCCTGCAGGCTACACAGGCAGTGGAAGAAATTGTACTGATGTAAATGAGTGTGAAGGTGGACCACAATTCTGCCATGAGAATTCCACTTGTGTAAATACAATCGGCAGTTATTGGTGTACCTGCCACACAGGGTTTACTGGCAACAGCACCAACTGTACTGATGTCAATGAATGTGGTAAGTTGCCTTAACATTCAATTATCCTCGTCTGTTTCTTTATGAAATAGCTCCAAGAGAGTACCCAAGTAATTCCAGAAACTCATACTTCTGTATATACATGTACATCTCTATAGCGGAATGTCATGGCAGAAAAGGATTGGTGCCTTGCATAGCAAAATGTTTAGATAAATTTCATACTGATAGAGTTTATGGGCAATTTTGTCGGTGACTTTCTGTTTGTGATCTACAATGTAGCTCTGGACAATGCTAAATTTGGAGCACATGCTACCTAATAAGCAATTTTTTTGATATCTGTTTTCTCGGATGTTTGATTGTCTCTTCCTCTTCTGCTTCTTGTGTATTGCCATCTCAATGTCACAACCGCATCTTTGTTTTAAATCTTGTCACCTGTCTTCTCGATCACATTCCCTTACAGATGTGGGCTCGGTTATTGTAACATTTGACACTGCAACTCCGTTTGAGGGCTGGAGAAATGTCTATGATGGGAATTCATTGTCCTGGAGACGGCACAGAGGAAGCACCCCAACATCAGGCACAGGCCCTGCAGTGGATCACACATTTGGCACCATCTATGGTAAGACACATTTAGCTTTACTTGAAATTACTGCATAGGGAACTTTTGAGTGCGTGTAAATTTGTGTCTAGCCATAATATCAAGGCTTTCTGGACAACTTTTCTGCCAGCACCACTCCGGCAAATCGAGTCTCTTACTTTGTCAAATGGACCCGTTGTGGTCCTAGGTATTGTCTTAAGGCCTCCTATAACCGCAGCATGAATGCTTCATTTTGTGCGCTATTGCACAATAAGTATCATGCAATTGTGCGCTTTAGGTAGCCACCGGAAGGAACAATGATATGCAGGCTTAGGTGCCAATGTGGCCTTACACTATGCTAACTTCTTCCAATGATACTGGTGTTATTTTCTGTTTTGTTAAATCTGTAGTATCTAAAAGCCTGAAAGTGAAAGGGGCATTTGTATAACATAATATATCATGTCACAGATTGTCAGTAGCCTATGCAGTAAAGATGAACACACAACAACTGTCAGGCCATCAGGAAGCCAGTTCTTTCATCTCTTTTTGGCAGGACACTACCTTTACATAGAAACCTCAGGACGGTCCTTTGCAGAAGTAGCAGTTTTGCGCTCTCCGCTGTTTCTCCAGCCGGCTTTCTATGGCTGTCAATTCATTTTCTGGTACCACATGTACGGGTCATCAGTATACGCTTTAACAGTTATGCAGCTGCCATCTGACAGAAGATTTTCTCCAGTGGTGCTGTTCCAAAGATTTGGGAATGCTGGAAATGTTTGGAGACAAGCCAGGCTGAATCTAGTCCAATTACCCACACCGACATTCATGGTAAATCTGGTCTCTTGTTGTGTTCTGAATTTTGTTGTTGCTGACCTGCCTTATTGCCTAAAGTCATCATGGTCAAATTATTGCGGTTGTACTCGCACTAAACTCGAACTGCTGCCTTGGGCTTAGCACTCAAGGGATTAATGCCGTCCTGTGTTGGTTGCTGAGGCACTGCACGATCATGTTTACGATCACAACAGCATTTTTTCTGTTTCCCTTTCCCAACAGAACACAATAGGACACAGGGTGTCATTGGGTAAGGTAGTGGTTGGCCTTTTGCTGGCAAGCTTCACAATGCAAGCAAAAAGCAAGTGGTAAGAAAAAGGCCAAACCACGGTGGAGGTCTGTAACTGAATACACAGTAATTATAGCCACAGAAACAGGGTGCCATGTGTTTAACTACAGTCGCCATTTTAATGACCTTGAACCCATGCAGAGGTTACCGTTCGCAAGAAAACTGTCTTTTACTTCTCTGTCACTGTGCTCCACCGCAGGAAAAGTTCACTTGTCAATAATACTGTGTGCAGTTATCAACATCAGAATGCTTATGCTTTGCAGGTTGAAATTGCTGGTGTGTCCGGGACAAGATCTTTTGGAGACATTGCAATTGACGACCTCAGTTTTGATGAAACAACCTGCGGAAACCTTTGTGAGTGCCATGCTGCTGGTGTTATATCAAATTGCAATCTCACTTCTATCTCATAATTAGGTGACAGTGGTGTCAGTCAATAACTAAATGTAATGCAGCCAGTGGTGTTTACAGTGAATCTTTTAAATATTCGCCAAGTGGTGTTCACAAAAACACCAGCGCAAAGAGTAATGAAACTTTTAATGATTCTGTTTCAAAGAACGTTTTTGACAGTTAAGCTCTATAAAGTATAGTTTGTCCACTTCCTAATCATATGGTTTTTATTTCTTCATTAGTGCCTCATAGTCACAACTGTGACAGTGATGCTGAATGTGTGAACATGGTCGGATCATACAGTTGCCAATGTTTGGACGGCTTCTCCGGAAATGGATCGGTGTGTATGGATGTAAATGAGTGCTCAATGGGCCATCATAACTGCTCTGCTTCGCCAGGCTGTATTTCATCACAAGGTCAGAAACACAATTTGCACCTACGAACTTCCTTTTGATTGTTGGCCCATACATTGCCTAGTGTGTGGAGGTCAAGTATGTCAGAAAAACCTGAAAACAGTACTTCTGCACTCCGGGCGAACTGATTCCTCGAAAATGCTCTATCCACAAACATACTAATGCATGATACTTGCTACATTAGGACAGCCATGATGCTCCCCTGCTATATCCAGGCATGTCAAGAAGTTACTTCACTACAAAGGATGCAGCCAGGCACAATTTTCCTGTTTTGTTGATTTCACTGAACCACAGGACAGTGGAAATGACTTCGACAAGCATTCTCCTAGACAAATCACCTCATTTTTCCACGAAGTTTCACTGAAGAGAAGAAAACGCCCCATACGGTCTGCGGCATGCTTTATAATTTACCTAAAGATTCTGAAAAACACCAAGCTTTGGCTTTCTCACCATGAAGGAAAAAGAGGATCAGGAAAAATGACTCTCAGCGTTTTGTCACGAAGCTGTTATAGCTGGCACACAGGTACTGCTCTATCGGACCCAAATGCTATTATTACTTTATCAACAATCTAGAGGATAGCTAAAGGATGTCTATGATATTCAGGAATGTCACTATCAATTACCGTGCTTGCAGCCAGGTTTTGAATGGCATGTGCAAGATGTTATTTGCCGCCTTTAACCACTGATGTAGCTGTATATCCTGTGCCTAAAATAATGATCATACCAGCATAGAGTACGAGTACCCAGTGCAACCCTGGATTGACTTAAATACATAAACACTAAAATTTCCATGTGGTATTCAATTTCCTGGAACGCTTAGGGATCCTTCGAATTCAGTGTTCCGAAATGGCATTGAGAGTTATTCTCTCTTATGGAATTAAACCTCATTTACAGGCACACATTGGTCATGCACGAAAATATCCTGATAGACGAGGGCACCAGAGAATTAAACAGCATTCATCGTGCATCGAATGTCTATGATGTACATTTGTTTCCCATAATTTGTATCCAGATACTGAGGGAGATCCAGATGAACGGGGGCAGGATAAACGAAGTTTCACTGTATATGATTTGGCCAGCAGAAAGATTAAGGGCCCAACTGCACAGTTTTTTTTTTATCTGGTAATCTGTGAAGTAAATGAGAAAGCTAGAGTTGATGATGTGCATACATTAGACAGTGACCATAACACACAGGCAGCGTGTTGAGAATTGAAGTATCCGCATGTTATTCTGCATGTGGCAACAGACAAGAAAAAAACAATCTAAGCCGATCAGGTGAAGTGTATAATTTAGTGCTTTTGTTGTTGATTTTCGTTTCAGATCCTTCGTGCTGTAACTCAATGTGTACAAATACAAATGGCTCATTCTACTGTGGCTGTGCACCAGGCTATAATTGCAATGGAACCACTTGTGTTGACACTGATGAGTGTTTATCAGGAACTCACAGATGCAGCTCGCATGCCTCTTGCACAAACAGGGAAGGATCGTTCAGCTGTCAGTGTCAATCTGGCTACACCGGTGATGGGGCTAACTGCAGAGATATCAATGAGTGCTCATTGTACATCCACAATTGCAACTTCAATGCCTTTTGCATCAATATACCAGGTAGCTTTGATTGTGTTTGTCGGTTTGGTTTTGCTGGAGATGGTGTCAGATGTTACCAAGGTAAGGCAACCTTCTATGATTTAGTGCACAGATTGTTGCAACTGTTTTCAGTAGTAGATTTAGCCGGCTCAACTCAGTTTAAGCTTTTTTTCGGTTAGGTTGTTCTTCAAAGAATGTTATCTGAATTCGAACAGAGAATTCTATCATCTATGGGAGAGTATGCCACACAAAAAGGGTGTCTTCAGATTACTATTGATCAGCCAATTTTGCTGTCTTTAGGAATAAACAATTAGACTGCCGATATGGTCTGAAGACTGTTTGGCCAGATACATTTCAACGTTTTTGGCTAGGATGTACTTGAAGATGATTGCATGAAACTGAAAAAAGCAAACCTATGATAACATACTGCTAACCTATGATTACATACCACTAACCTATGATTACGTACCGCTAACCTTTGATTACGTACAGCTAACCTATGATTACATACCACTAAAAACAATGTTTATGCAGCTATGTTGGACACAATTGTGGCAGATCAAGATCCATGGCGTCACCGACAGGAGCAAACAGCAACAGGGAATCATCCTGGTTGCAAAACCAGTGTCAGCATCTTGAGTCTACTGTTATTGCAGGCCATTTGAATTCAACTGGACATGTTCATACACTTCTTGCTGCATAAATGGAAAAAGTAACCCTTCATTTCAGCATCTGGAAACATTTGGAAAGCATTAATCACATTAAATCACATTAATGGCCGCATGTTCAAAGTGAATTATTAATAACCCAAGTCAGGCCTGGTAGAGAGTGGAGATGGGTTCCCACAGGCATCATTCGGCATGTGCATGTGTGGGCATATATGTGAGTGCATGCATGTGAGTGCATGCATGTGAGTGTGTCATGGGGCCAGCAATCCACCCCCACTCTCAATTACACTTAGCTCATACAGAATACCCTACTGAGTGACAAAATTTTCTTTTGTCAACTGCCTTCAGGTGTCACAAGCCCCCGGAGTGTTAAATGGCATGTGACACCCCAGGACCAAAGATTATTTTGAGCACATTTTTGCAAGACTTTGCATTGGCACTGAGTAAGCTATGATGCGTATCAAGTGACAGGCCTGGTGATGCACATGTACATGTCATGGACGAACTGATTCGTGATGTAAGAGTGTCAGTGGATACGTTTATCGATACAGGTTGGGCTGAGCAACTCACCAACCATTGAAGAGCAAATCAACATCATTGTTTACGTGAATCATTGAAGGGTTATTATGCAGCTGAAGAAGGTCGGAGCTGACCAGTCGAAACGTTGGCAAACAAATTTTGTGCTGGAGATGAGTGATATTTTGACAAAATACTCATCTGAGAAAATTGTGAAGTTCAGGACCAGGGAGTGAGGAAGGGTTGTTCTTCATTCAGTTGCCCTTTACAGTTGGTGGTGCTTTCTTCTTCAAAAGCATGGCTTTTCGCACAGTAGCGTACAAGAAGTTACGTTGTACATGTACTATTGCCAATGGCACAAGAAGTACTACATGTAGTACAGATGTATTATTTGGATTGAGACATTGCAAAGACGCAATGCATGCCTGCATGTCCCGTAATCATGATTCCCTTACTAGTAGT
Source organism: Nicola tetela (assembly GCA_028565695.1). Taxonomy (NCBI): domain Eukaryota; kingdom Metazoa; phylum Porifera; class Calcarea; order Clathrinida; family Clathrinidae; genus Nicola; species Nicola tetela. The sequence goes on along the minus strand of JAOWAW010033353.1, from coordinate 530 downwards.
ACTTGCTTTTGCAGCGGTCAATTTCCCTTGGCACAATTTTGAAGTTTTCTCCTAGGCCCATGTATCATAGGATCGGCTGTGGGATAGTCTACGGACTAGGATTCCATGCGTATGTGACGTACACCACTTTTACAGAGAACTAGAGAAACCACAACATTGCTTCTTGATAAAGACTATCGACCTCAACAAAGCGACAGAAAGACAAATCTTCAAGCATGAAACCAATCCAGAAGGCTTTGGAAAACTACAAGATGCACTAAAGACAGATTTAGTAAATTTGGTATGTACTGTATTCATGGTATTACAATACAATACATTTGAAGAGCCTGCAAGGGTTCCATGTGCGTAAGCTTTTGGGCCGAGTTGTCATTCATCTGGGCAAGCCTGCATCTAAATCTGAATTTATTGGGGGGGGGGGGGGGGAGTACTCAATGGGACATAAAATTACACATGTATGGTATAAATGTAACACACTCACCAATCAACAAATGTGCCCTTATATCTAGACATGTACATTTATCATTCAGTTC
>JAOWAW010033352.1:13302-41032 GCA_028565695.1 Nicola tetela | reverse complement strand
GTGTGTGTGTGTGTGTGTGTGTGTGTGTGTTGTGTGTGATGTGTATGTACTAGGTATCTCCCCGTATGTTCTGTGGGTTGTCTATACTATTAAGTATGTATGTATGTGTGTGCATATGTAGGCATGTGTGTGTTGTTACAAAGGTTTTCTTAAGCTCTCTGAAGGGCCATGCAACATTTCTTTGCTTGTTTATGACAGCACAATCTTGATTAACACAATGTTGATTAACACAGTGTTGATTGTGGGACTGTGTGAATTGGTCCCTTTCCCACTTCACCTGATTTGATAGCAATCACCACTTGTTGATGAAGTCTCAGTGTTACATTTGGTAATTTCAATCATTTGTGATGAATCGCTTACTGTCTTTATTGCCTATGGTTCTGATCTGTCTGCCATTTTGAATTGTTTGATGGAGTTACTGGAAAGCAAAGACATCTCTTGGAATTCACTCTTTTGAGCTCAATGCCATTTGTTTTTTCTCTGTGGTGATGTTCTGTGCAGTTGCTGTGGTCTCCATTTGGTTTGCGTTCAGTTGCCAAGAATGACTTGTATTACAATGCAGTAAGTGACTGAATGGTTGACCTGTATTGAAATGCAGTAAGTGACTGAATGGTTGACCTGCATCGCAATGCAGAAAGTGACTGAATGGTTGACCTGTATTGCAATGCAGAAGGCGATTGAATAGTTGACCTGTATTACAATACAGTAAGTGTTTGAATGGTTGACTTGTACTACAATGCAGTAAGTGTTTGAATGGTTGACTTGTATCACAGTGCAGTAAGTGACTGAATGGTTGACCTGTATTACAATACAGCAAGTGATTGAATGGTTGACCTGTATTACAATACAGTAAGTGACTGAATGGTTGACCTGTATTGAAATGCAGTAAGTGACTGAGTGGTTGACCTGTATTACAATACAGTAAGTGACTGAATGGTTGACCTGTGTTACAATACAGTAAATGATTGAATGGTTGACCTGTATTGAAATGCAGTAAGTGACTGAATGGTTGACCTGTATTACAATACAGTAAGTGATATAATGGTTGATCTATATTACAATACAGTAAGTGATTGAATGGTTGACCTATATTACAATACAGTAAGTGTTTGGATGGTTGACTTGTATTACAGTGCAGTAAGTGATTGAATGGTTGACTTGTATCACAGTGCAGTAAGTGACTGAATGATTGACCTGTATTACAATACAGTAAGCGATTGAATAGTGTTTATTTCTTTGCATGCATCCAGCTACCAATGTCAGAGATACTATTGTTAGTCACAGACTTTTACATTACAATGTAGTGCGGATGAGTGTGAATGAAAAAAAAACATGAACCATACAAGTGGAAGAGTTTGCAGCCTTCAGGAGGTACATCCAAGCAGGCTACATGCCTTCTCCAGAAGACCTCTAGAACTTCTTGAGAATGCCTACAGTGGTGGATAGATTGTAAATAGGGATTTCTTTGAGTGGACTGGTTCAATATTGGTTCATATGCACATACGCATGCATGCACTCACACAGACACACGCGCATGCATGAATACACCCATTCTAGAATTTGCTTGATGTTCCTTCAGCAGTGTTCATGGACTTACGAGTGGTGGAAATGTTTTCTGGTTAGAAAATAACCATGACTGTTGGGTCAAGGTGTTGTGTCAGAGGACGTTCGGATCTGGTGTTGGTGTTGTTATGAACATATTGGTGTGGTCTTTGTAGTGTGAACAATTACTGAGATTACTCAGATTAGACTAGTGGAGGAGTGGCTTAGCTTAGTTTCATCCCTGAAGGAGTTCTCCTTCATGGCCTCAATAATGTTGGCTGGTGGATCACCACATGCTAAACCAGATTGTGTTTCTATGACTATGGCTCATTTAAGGTGGCTCACAGGTAGCAACAGTGGCTAGGCGGTACTTTGGTCCGTACCCATACACTCGTCGCATACGGTCCGGTACACTATATACTAATACTGCAGTTTTTCTACTTCCAAGTTTTGCTTGCAGATCTTCCACTGGTGATTTCCTCTCCACTTTCCCATGCAAAGTAAATCTTATCAGGACATGGCAATCACATGATAGCTGCATCTCAACTTGTACATACGTTTTCTTTTCTCTGTCTGTGTCTTGTGTAAATGATTGGTTTGAAAGGAGACCCCAGGCCTCGATCAGGGCACTAACATCCTGTTGAGCGATCTTTAAATAATACCAATGAATAAATAAATAAAGCTGCAAATCGGAAGCCTGACGGTGAGTGGAATTACGGATAGGAAAGTAAGCTGTAAACGGCAGTGTGCTATAGAGCTCCTCACATGAAGCGCTGTTTTTTGCTACCATGCAATAGTATTTATCAACTTAACTTTCATGGAACGTACGGTGAAGGCCTTGACTTAGAAACATGGTCAGATGTGCCAACACTTGTGTTTGGCGTATGCCAGTGGGAGAGCAGGTCAAGATGGGATCGGATCTCTTCCACCCAAATGGAAAGATCCAGACACTGGCAAGCAGAGGGTATTTATAATGAAAGCAGTGCGCATTAATGCTGTAGCTGACTACATTGCTGCAAAGTGAGCACAATGTCTGCCATGGGCAACTGTATGCCGTGATAATCCAGTTGAAGTGAGTATTTCCACCCAAGCACCTGCGGAACCACACTGCCTGACAAATGCACTGAAATCCGAATCCTCTCATTTCCTACTTTTATCTGTTATGGTCAAGCTGTATAAACACCACCAACACACCTTTATCAGTCCTGAGTCAGTCTTTTCAAAACAATTCAGTTCAAGTAATTCAACCTCCCTTTGATTGGCCATTTAAAGAGGTTTCCACTGACAATTACACTAACGACAATAGATAATCCTAATTTCTCACCATCATGCGGCTGTTTCTAGATCTCTTGACCAGAAGGCTGGTTGCACCTACATTGCCTTATCCTGATAAGTAGCTACAGTCAGCTGACTCAGACCCATTAGAGTTGATGACATACCCTTACTAATTGTTCTACCATCAATCCTACTGCATACCAGAGCAGGTAAGCCCTTCCCAAGTTGGGCCATATAGAAAACCAGTGCTACGATGTGGAGCAAAATCCTACTGGGTAGCCTATAGTTTTTCTTTGAAATTAATTAACGTTTGGGAGGATCTGTAACGCTTTATAGTTTGTAACAGACACTATTTCAATTGGATTTGCAGGAAATTGTGACAAACACCGAATTTTGGCATTTTGCATTAGCTTACATACAAAAAAATCCATTGATCTTTGATCTCAGATTGTAGAACCTTTCCCGCTGTAGCCCCGTATTTTTTTCACTTCTTGTTGCTAATCTTGGGTAGCTCTGACTGGATATCCAAACAGATTTGGCAAATTTCAATTAGATACCTATCCTATGAGCCACCTTAAATTAGTGATAGTGTTCTAAAGCCTGGACATTTTAGGCAGCCAGTGTGTAATGTCATATTTGTGTTGATTTTTTGCATTCTTATCAATGGTTTCTCTTTAGGATAACACCGAGCATGACCGGCCGTACTGGCGAGGACCTATTTGGATCAACATTAACTATTTGTGTGTGCGGGCATTGCACCATTACAGCAAACTTGATGGACCCTACCAGAAAGAGGCTAAGAAGCTTTATAAATCATTGCGGTAAGAACTGCTAGTCGATTAGTGAGTGGTGATTCTATTGTATGTGTATGGGTACATGTGTATGCATATGTTTGGTTATGCATGTGTGAGCATGCATGTGTTTGTATATTTGGATTTTTGTGCTGATTTCTTGGTGACTGTGGGAAGTACTGGTATTGAGAATTCTCAAGGTGACAGTTGACAAAATTATTAGAGCAAGGTACTAAGGCATTTTATTCCTCTCCTCTTATCTCTCTCTCTCTCTCTCTGTCTCACTCTCTTTCTCCCTTTCTCTCTCTCTCTCTCTGTCTCTCTCTCTTTCTTTCTGTGTCTGCTTTTTTCCTCTCACCTCCCCACTCAATATGTTGGGTAAATTCTACTGGTTTGTTTTTGACAAACGGTTGCTGCGTGATGTCTTCTTGCTCCCACTCTACTTCTGCTACTGTGTGTTTTGCTGGCTCTTCCACTTCTCTCACTGACACTTGGATACCTGTGTCGTATGTCTTTCACCAGTTTCCTTGTACTGTTGATATTCCAAGAGCATGTGTTAAAATGTCACCATGAATTCTTAGTAGTGTTTAGTAACACAGTACATTTGGTTGTTTGTCATCAAACTAAAAGCAGTAAGGTGAACTCAGTATTGCAAAGGACTGATGCGATGCCGGCCTATCCTTAGTCTTCTTTATTTTTGAACTGTGTGCATATTGAGGTGTTAATCATTGTGGTGCCTGTCTTTCAGGAAAAACTTAATTGACAACATTTATCATCAGTATCAGTGGACTGGCTATATTTGGGAGCAATATGACGACACTACTGGCCAGGGCAAGGTATGACTCATGGCATACAGTACGTTATTCTTTAAACTGCTGCCTGTAGCTTGAAGAAGGTCGTGGAGCAGCCATGCATGCTCTTCTAGAATGCACCCTGTGTAGTGCTTCTCCTGATATTAGGGATCATGAAGGATGTTAGAGCAAAATGAAGAAGGAAATGAAGGGAAAGGAGAGTGTGAGAGAGAACATGGGAGAAAATGAGTGAGACGGAAAACATGGACAGGGAGGGAGTAGGTGAACAGAAGAACAGAGAAAAAGAAAAAAGGGAGGGCTTGGAGAGAAATAGTCATGGAAGAGTGGGAGGGTTTGTAAGGGAGTGCTCATGAAAAGGAAAGAAAGTTTGGAAGAGAATGCTTGCAGAAGTGTGAAATTGGAAGCGAGTGCTTGTTGTTTTAAATTGTTTTGCACGCAGGGAACAAGACCGTTCACTGGCTGGTCAGCTCTTGTGCTTCTTCTCATGGGTGAGCTCTACTAACTGATGGCCTTGGCAACACTTGCTGTCAGTGTGTCATCCTTGAAGATCCATCGACACTACCCTGGCAGGAAAGACACTGCCACTGTAAAGTGCAATCACTATTAGGGAGAGAGACAAGTTGTTGAAAAGGAACTTTGTCACTGTGGATTGGTATAGAGGGCATGTACATGTACATGTATATACGGTGTCCTCAGGGCCTGCAGACACACACCCATCAGCAGACACTATGGGAGAAATTATGTATAGGGGATAGTGTATTGGAGAAATTATGTATAGGGGATAGTGTATTTCTATTTTTGTTAGTATGCTCTCAGTGGTTTTCTTTACATTTCAATGTGTGTGGTCCTCAAGGACAGACAGTGGGAATGAATGAAAACTCTTTGGTGACCAGAATTTTGCTGACGGCCTTAGGCAGGGATTTTGTTTACAGATGAAAAAATTGTCTACAGTCTAGTGTGGTAAAGAGAGCTTGAGCAGTGGTAATGAGTTATATCATCAAAATGTTTTCAGTGGTTGTATTGTTTGCTGAGTGGTTGTAAGTTCTTATTTAAGGGGTTGGTATCATTTGTAAGACTTTGGGGAAGTCCCTTTTAGGAATGGGTTGGCAGACATGACAAAGCATCTGATTCTGACCACTGTGAGTGCCAGGTTCTAATCCATGACAGACTTCACATAGCAAGAGTTGCGGTTTCTTCCATGCCTGTTTCCTCTGGGTTCTCCAGTTTCCTCCCTCATTAACTGAAAGGAAAACAGATCACAAACGTCCCGAGCAGGTATGCTGCAGCAGGTTGTTCCCTGGCCTACCAATGAACTTGGTATCTCTGTACGGTGAGCCTGTGTGTTGGGCAGGAAGGGTTGATTTTGTCCACACTAATCCTGTGCCTGGTGTGTGACTGCTATGGTGTGGACCGGTCTGGGAAATTTTAATTTTTAGTCAATTCAGTAACAGACAAAAATTGCACAATTAAATCACCACCTAATATTTGCTCATCATTTGTACAAGTGCGTAATGCCAGTACACGAACAGAGCCTGAAGTACGCCTTTGGTCTGGCTGTTGAACACTGTCATCCTGCCTGCATAAAAGGTGACACAAATGCAGCTTGGAAGAGTGAAACATATGCAATTTTGTCTGAGGTGACTGTATTGCATTTCCATTTTGGTCCCCTGCCAAACAGTTGAATTTCACAACTAAACCTGACAATCCTTCAGAACTTTTAAAATGAGATGAAGACACTGCGAGAGAAAGTTGCACTGATTGAACGAAATGAAAACAGAGCTCCATGTACCTCAATGAACAGGTTTTCATCTTGACACCTTTAGCATGCTATGCTTTTTAAGTTGAGTGTCCAGTTATAATTACTGTTGGGTTGCCCATTTCCTGGCTATCTTCAAGAAAGGTTCCACTTGTCTAAGACATCATATCATGTTGTTACAACCTGAGTCAGCAGTTGGATGCAAGACATTGAAAACCCTTACTTCACATGAGGACTCCTGATCTGCTCAGGGTATTTGAGTGTCCAATGACACAGTAGGACCTGTAGCATCAACTCATCAATGTTCTGTCCTTGTCTTTGGTTGCGTGACTGCTGTTAACTGTAATATTTTGTGTTCACAGTCTATAACTGACAATCTTTTTTTAATTATTGCATGTGACACTTCTATCAACATGATCAATGGTGCATGTAGTAGCAAATTTTAGCACATCTTGCGGAGGTGCCGCAATTCCAAGGTCCTGTACCGGTGTTTCAGAGGTTTCTTTCCCTTCATGTGTGACTCAAAACCGAAGGGGCAGAAATTCCATGGGTGTCTGCTCCCAGTGCCTCTTGAAAAGTCATGTCAGCGGATTCCAGTTGAAGTACTGATATGCATGCTGAACATGCTTGGTATAGCTGAACTCAAGCCCATACGTGTGTGCTGCAACTGCAAGCACACATGGACCTTGCTAGCACCCAGTGACTCATGTATTGTGCAACAGAGAGCTGCTGGAAATGACTACACCTGGCGGGACGTAAGGTTTGTGACCTGGCAGATACTGTGGGTTCGGCTCCAACGTCAAGATGATAAGCCAATTCTCATCACTCAGTTCGTGAGTGTCATTAGTAGTATATGAAATGAGGGTACCAGCTCACCTCCTTAAAAACTGTGCTCCTAATTCGAATTGCACTGCAAAAATGGCCAATTTTTTGAACTTTTTCTCATGAAAATTGCAAAAACTTTCCTTGGAAACCTGGAGAAAGGGGCCATAGACCCATTTTCAGGTTAAAAATAGCAAAATCAGCAAAACCCCCTTAATTTTTCACCTTAATTTTACAGTTTATGATTGACCCCCCACATCACAGATATTGATTTAGGGTTGCAAATCAAGCCTGCTAATTTTTTTTAGGAATTTTCCCCACTTGTTTGATGGGACAATCACTTCTATAAGCCATTTTGGAGATGTATAGAAAAAAGAAGAGTTCAATTTTGAAAAATTTTCGATTAGGAACTTGACCTCGAGATATAAAACAACACCCTTGGAAGTTGCAAAAGTCAATCAGATCTTGACTGAGAAACTTACTTACACCCTTGGCTTCAAAGATGAAAAAGCAAATTCAACAAGCTCATTATTCACGAAGGAGATTTTACTTACATAGAGTTTGAGAATGAAGAGACTGTTGTGGATGCCGTTTCAGTGGGAATAGTATTGGAATTTCATGCTTCATCAAATGCTGCTATGGGAATAACAATTGAAGAAAGCCTTGAAAAGCAAGGTTTCACTATCAACAAAAGAGTGAAAACAACCACGAGGAAAGGTAGGAAGAAAGCAAGGTAAAAAACCTGCCACCAGCTATTTGTTGAGTTAGATGAAGAATGTGATGTGTTTGACGATGACAGGCGATGAGTCAAACCATCTAACATCAAAAGAGAATCAATCCATAGCGGTATTACTCATATAAAATTAATGGGCTTACAGAGGTGATGACGATGAAATCTCTTTGAAACTTGTTTTAGTTGCAACCAAGTTCAAGCGTAAGGAGTGTGTCATTTGAGTTTGAGGATCTGTAGATTTAGCAAGGTAGTTTCTTAAGAAAAAAAGTCTTAAGTCTAAAAGGCTGACAATTTCTTTTAACCCTAGATTGGATGCATCTTTAGAAACTGAACAACCACCTTGGTATAATCAGTTGAGGTTGTGCTTGGTCGTCTTTTTGTTGTTAGATTTGCTACCAAGGGTCGACCCAAATTCATCAATTTCCATCTGTAGCTTTTGGGTGTGTGATACAGCGTATCCACAGTCACTCCCATTATCAAAAATATTGTCACTAGTGTCAATACCTGTAAACTATTAGTAACACCACAAAAGATGCAAATGAAGTACTTTTGGACTTTGTCTGTCATCATGCTCTTTTCACAGTAAGGGCAGATGCTTATCGGAGTTTCCTTATTTGTAAAAAGTGACTGATTACTCATGCAATATTCATAAGAGCTCAAGCATCTGTTCTTTGAAAGAGTATCATAGTCTTTTTACCACACTTCCATTTTCAGTGATTACATCATTTCAGCTTTTCAATACTATCAGAACCCATGAATTTTCAGCGATTACATCATTTTAGCTTTTCAATACTATCAGAACCCATGAATTGAATTAAGGTCCATACCCCTTCCACTTAAGCTTTGCAAACTCCATCTTATTCTTGTTATTGTCTTTCCTCAAAAACTTTTCAATTCTTAACACATTCTGTGAAGTCTTTGCAACTCTGATTCATAAAAGAACCATCTATTGGCTCCCCATTAAAATCTTCCAATCGGTAAGTTACAGGGTCTGTCAGTTGAACTTCAACAATTCTGAAGTTCTCCTCCATCCATTTCGATGTATAGCCCGCCTGAAACATCGATTTTCTTCTTACTGATGCAAACCTGGCCACCTACTGCAGACTTTGCAAATGTACCTGCTCTCACCTCTCCATACAGGTTTCTATAGACAGTTTTTTCATTCTTCTTCAGGGAATCTCAGACTCATTTTGATACTTAAAATATCAATGTATTGATGTTTGCTATTCACACTGGAAATACTTTCACATTTTCTCTTTGATCATTCTCTTGAATCACTCAACAACAGTAGCTTTACCTTACCTTCGTTGTTAGTGTGCATGCATTTCAATGTCTTTCTCTTTTAATTTCGGAAAGTACGATTGTAAAATTCAGTCCCTTGGTCCACCCTCAGTCTCTGTAAATTTCTACCACTCGACTTCACCAGTTTTTGGAAGGCATCAGTGATGGATTTCTCAGTTTTATCTTTCACAGGAATCATCCTAGCATATTTTGAGAAAATATTGATCACACTGAGCAAATACTCGTTACCCCTTGTTTTGCTTACTGCTCCATTGCATATCAATTAAATCAGTGCCCCAAATCTCATAGACTCCATTGACAACCACACACCTTCCTTGAAACTTTCTTCTAACTGGCTTCTGGAGTTCATCAGGCAGCTTATCTTTCCAGTTGACTTTGCTCATTTTCCCTATACTTACAATTGATTTCTCCATTAGACCTTGAGCAAACTTTTGAACGAATTCTGCATTCTCATTACCTATTCTAAAATCCAGTAATATATCTAACATCGAGTATTATCATATTGATCACGTGATTGATGGTATTAATAGCTAACTGGAGTGCACAATGCTCTGAGGCTTTTGAACATGCGCAGTCTTATGTTGCATATACTGGGCATGGTCAAGTACTAGGTTCTCTGCAGGCGGGTTGATACCTGCGGTTCCTATATCAATACTAAAACGGCCGTTGCAAGTACTTTACATAGTACGCATTGTGCTCCACTTCAAAAACGATTGTTGGAGCAGTCTCACAGTTCCTGTTGGCTGTCGCCCTTTGCGTCTACACACTGTGAAGAGCTTGCTGTTGTCAAGAGTCTGACTGACGATGTCGACATACCTCACGCCATTGACACAAACCGTTGATGGCATGGCCTGCAAGTACGTGTCAGGCTCTCAACGACTAAAAAGACCTGCTGAATCACTGTTCACATACTGTAGTACAGGCTCTAGTTCTGGTCGAACAGCTGTATGCCCCACTTGAGCGCGGCTCAACATAGCGCAGACCCATTTCAGCGCGACCCAATGGTGAGTATCTCAACTAGGGGTAGGGTTAGGGTTAGGGTCAAAGTTAGGGTTAGGGTCAAAGTTAGAGTTATGGTTAGGGTTAGACTGGTTAGTTGATCCTAACCCTATCAAATGGGTGCGCGTAGTGCGCGGATGCGCTGAAATGGGTCTGCACTATGTTGAGCCACGCTCAAGTGGGGAACAACCCGGACAGCAAACCAAGGGCGCGGCCTCCATGGCGTGAGTCGCGTGACAGTTACATCTACTGCGCACTGAAACAGCGTGCAGCCTGGCCGTACGGCCCCGCAATATGCCCACGCAGCGCCGTCGACTCTATGACAGGCATAGGCATGGAAGGGAGATAAATGCTCGCCGAGCAGCAGCAGATCTGTAGGATGTCACACCTTTACTACAGCAGTGCAGGCGGTGCTCCGGTTGACGTCACGACAGCGCTGGAGCCCCAGGTTGGCACTGCAACTCACTTGTTGCTTTAAATCGATGGCACAGAGAAAGGGAGTGTGCCTCAGAGAGACATCATCTCTCGCTTAAAAGGCCACTGGTCTAGTGATTTAACAAGTCAAACCTCTCACCGAAGGTCGTCTGCAAAATTTGAGAGAGCGACAGGGAGTGCGCCTTTTGTATCGAGGTCGTCATGAAGCCTGCTGTATATTTGCTTCTTCTGCAGCTCGTTGTCTTACATGAGGCAACGGCTGGCTCCCCCACAGCGACACCTCTGGACTATGGACAGCTACAGACTTGGTTTAACAACAATTTGACCTTATGGAAAAGTAAGGGCTCGCAAACATATACCATGACTTACCATATGCTCTGCGTCTGTCCTATGGAGTACAGCCAGCCGGTGGACGAGCAAGTGATCGACTCGAAAATAACTTGTGCTGTCTATAGTCGTGGCAGCCAAGACTGTGGACGTCCTGCAAAAATCAACAGCACCATTGAAAGTCTCTTTTCAATGATAGGCAAGGCTATTCAGAACAAATGCTGTGATATCAAGGTTACCTACGATGGAAGTCTTGGCTACCCGTCCAGTGTCTATCTCGCATATGATTGCAATACCCTTGACCTTCCGGTCCACAGTGTATCGAATGTGCGTGTTGGAGTTGACGACCAGTTTTGCCATATGCATGGGCGTGGAGTGGGCCATGGACACAGACACCACCATCGTCGCCATCTTGGGTTCATCATTGGTGGCGTTGGCATCGTCGTTGTCGCCATCGCTGTTACCGTTCTAGTTGTTCGTCGCTATCACCGTCGTTTGGTTTCAACGGCCACCAAGAAAGTCGGCAATGTGGATTACCTCCACCTGCAGGACAGTGCCGTCGTGGCGGACCCTACTGTGGAGAAAGTTCCGGTAGTGTAGGCGTTCTGCCAAGAGTGTCGTTTATATTCGTGTTACTTGCCAATCGGGCCTGTGTAAGTGAGATTCCTCTCACGTACTCTAACCAGCTGTAAAGGAACATGCTCAAATCCATTTGAGATGTGCTAATTCTCCATCACGATCCGGTTTAGATGTGCACATAACTTAGTAACACGTGACATCAAGTAGCTGTCACTCACTTCTAAAAATACTAACTATAACATTGTGAGTAATTTTCTTCTATTCCTAATGGTGTAAAGTTTCCTTTTATGATGAGTAACCTAGATAACGTCGAAGTACCCAACCAGCTAAGCCGACCAGTTAAATAAACACTACTCACACTCGTCTATGCTTTCCTTCTTTATATATGGGCTCATAAATTCTGCAGATGAAGAAGTTGGTCCACCCCTAGTGAGCTCATCATGCTGGCAGGGTTACATTTACAAAAAGTCTCGAAACTTCGTCGGAAGCCGAACGAAAGTCACGATCTTAAGCGCTCGACCAATCCGCTACCTCAAAAAGAATCCGTATGGCAAGCTTTGTAACTTCCACTCGACACGATCCGATATCCACTCGGCTGCGCAACGGCGCTGCTGGAGGATTGATCAAACGGTTACGATCGTGATTTTCGTTCGGCTAGGCGCTTGGTTCCGCGGGTTCGAGTCGGCTGTGCATTCCAAGCCGGTCCAAAAGGGGAGGAAATTATTTCCTATGGTAGCTCCGGCATGGATGGTCTCCTTCTGAAATACATGTAAATGTGATGGATTAGGGCCTTATAAGTTGTACTTTATGAAACTGTGACTAGGCTTTGAATATCGTGCCTAAATCTTAGTGGTGCAACGAACATGTGCAAATACACATAGGTATAGAAATATTGCATACTCTTTCACTCGTGCACCTATAGATAGTCAGCTTAGCAAAACGACCCAGCTTTTCCACATGCATCAACTAGCAGATGTAACAAAGAGGCAAGAATAGTTTCAGCTGCTTGTTTTAGTTGAGTCACCGGTCAAAACCAATGGTGGTAAGTGATACTACTCGTAAAGTGGAGACGGCGTAGAACAGTGCATGTGATATTCCAAGGAACCACCCAATGAGTCAGCGCAGGGCCCTTGCGACGATGCAGACGGTCACTCGGTAGACCGATATGTTGTCACAGTTACGGTAATGTTGACGACGGTTGGAGGTTGACGTCGAGGAAAGACCCGCTTTAGCTATTTTCGCTTCATTTCCTCAACTTGAAGTTGACCGCACCTAACAGCACAGAGCATTCGGCGGCGACCGGCATCATTGACATAAATCTCCGAGAGAAACAAGCGGGGCAGACCCCAGTGCTTGCCTGTGTTTTCCAGATGTCCATTGCTGAAGGCTACCGTCACAATCGTTGGCCGTTTTATTGGCCGGGTTTATCCTGGGACGATATTGGCCTCGAACACAGCCTCGCTGTAACAGTGGCTCAGATTCTGTGCTTGTGAACTGTTTGACAACCTGAACACTGTTCTGTAAAGGACTGTGGGTGCACCTCGCTTTGACATCATAGCGGAAAACTCGAAGAGCGTTGGCGCACTGACCGCTCTTCTCTGTCGCCGTGATAATGGTAAGCACAATATCTCTTAATAAGGGCATTTTTCAGCGTGACCCGTTCACTATCCGGCTTACTAGAAGCACTGACCAGAACACCATCGTGCTTGCTCAGCCGCAGCACCACCGTGCTTTCTCAGTCGATAGCCATAGTAGGTTACTACTGTCATAACTGCCCAGAGCCTTCGCTGTGGCACGGTCTCTGGGTGCTACCTGTACATGACTTTCAAGTTTACGGTATAAACGATATACCGGCCAAGTACTACTGACATGCTTCTATACTGAAGTTCCCCTCCCTTAAGTGCCTAAGTAGACTTTTGACGGTCCAAACTTAAACTGGCAGTCTTTCTCTAAAATAGTTCTAAATGAATGTCCTCCAAGTTCGTAGGCGCTTAGCGAGCTGTCATGGAGCAACCAGCTATATTCTCTGTGAGTGACTATAAGGATTTTTCAGAGATTAACTGATATATTGATAGAACTATCATGGAACAGCTGTGAAATTTCATCTGTCATCATCTTCTTCTGACATTAGAATTCTTTTCATCTTCTGAAATTTACCAGGTTCTGATAAGAGCAAAAATGGAGGACCTGTTTGTTAAAAGTTGATTTAAGGTGGCTCAACATAGTTGTGATACCTTTATGGCAGAACCTACAGGTCATCTGAGTATGTGTACAAAGCCTTGCCGTAGTGATGTCACAACTGGGTTGCCATAGTGACATCATAGCTGGGTTGAACTACCTGAAAGTGGTGGTTTCACCAGACATACATGTACGTATCTTGCAAGTGTATAGAAGGATATCATTTTAGTGCAGAAAAGTACCTGCTAAAGAGGCATTAATCCTGCTGATAATGTGCAGTGTCCTGACTGCTGGAAGGCACAGGAGCCAAGCATCTCATATAGACTTACATACATGCACAGTAGCCCAGTTTTTATATCATCACACCACACACATGTCCAGTGACACTGACACTTTAAAATTCTCAGCTCTCTTAGCAAATGATGAGATTATGTTCCAAATCATCTGGTTTGCACCTTGCAACATGTTTGAAACTTTGAATGGCCTTTTGTGATTTGTTTCTGTTTTCTGTTATTGCCCAGAGCCTGTTCAAGTCCACATGGCCACTATTCGAGAGTCAATTTTCTGAAGGTTCAGAAAAATGAGCAGTTTTGATATTTTTGGCAGACTCTTTCTCATCTTTCTCAAGTGGTGGAGCAACCAGACTGTAGTCAACATTAGCTGAAAGTCACGTCTGGTTGTGGCAAGTGCAGCCATAACATGGGGGATGAGATGAGTTCTTTATGCACTCGCTGTAAACAGCGACCACCGAACCCTGGTCACAAGTGGTGTAGTGACTGTTACAGCAGTGATGCACTCTGCAACCGTTGTCATCAGCGACCGGCCAATCGTGGTTACTCACTGTGTACACCATGCTATCGATCTCCATCCTCTTCAACACAGCTGTGTGCACGCTGTAGCAGCAGTGCTGTCCAATCAGGACAGCACTTGTGCAACACTTGTCTCAATCCACCAGCTGCATTGCCAATGTCTCTTACTCCGGTAAATCAATCTCTTATATTTCATCAGGAAATAGCGTTCTAATATTGATATCTTCTCTTTCTCTGACTAATCCACGATCCTTTCCCATGCCCATTGAGTACTGCAATTCTTGCCAACTGAAAGTTCAGGACTACACATGAACTGACTCATTTCACTGAATTCTCTCCGTACATATCACCAAAAGTGTTTTTTTTGCTCATGATCAGACTCCAGTGGCCATATAGCCACACATACCTAGTGGAGAGTTTTTTGAATGTAGGAATGGCAAACAATAATCCCAGAGAGACCTGAAAGTCACATGAAAAGAATAATTGAGACTATTAGTTGCCATGGTTATAAACCCTCACAACTGGACATACATGAACGTTGATGCTAATAGATTGCTAGAGTTGGCATATTATAAACAACTGAAGATGTGGAAGAAGCCGAAGAAAAAAGGAGTCTGCCGAAATGGAACAGATAAAATTAATGGTCATTGAGAAAAAGCCTTTCAGCTAAAGAACAGCCCAGCCCATACATGAACAGTGCTGATCTGGTGTTTCTGGCAAATAATAAGGGCTAATTTTGCTGGCAAGATTTTTTGCTGGTATCCTTTCACATGGATATGAAAGGAAAGCAATTTTAATGACCACCCTCTGAATTATGTCATTTCACTTGCTTATGTACTTACATATGCTAATTGCAGTATGTTTTGTGTTAAGTGTACAGTATATCTGTACCTCATTGGCTGTGTGTTTATGTATTTAGAGTCAGCTGCAACCACCTGGCACTATTTGCTACAGATGTCACTACTACCCGGCCATGCCAGGTGGTCTTGCTTGCCAGTATTGCTATCCAGCCATTGTACAGCAAACAAGTAAGTTATTGTGAATTTATGAGAATAGGCCACTGTCTTCATTGTTGTTGTCAAGTACTTTAACCTGGTGTTGGGATGCTGAGCTTGAGAGATAGGCCTGGTTATCTTATTGGCGAAAAATTTCTAAGATTGCATAGCGTATCTCCAGAATGAGGGTGGGGTTGCTACCAGAATGTCTCACAGATAATGACCTCTTGAAATTTAGTCTATATTATTTCGATTGTTTAGCATGGATTGAGGAAGCAGAGCAAGGGAAAGGGAGGATGGGGACAGAAGGAGTCAGTCTGAGTCTTTGGGCAGAAATATCAGAGAAAAGATAGGCATGTAGAGAAAGAGTCTAAAGAGACACAGCTGCAGGGTGGTGTTTTTTTAAATTATCAGTCAGATAGCACCAGTGAGTATAGTTATTATTTATTTTTCAGTTGCTTTTCTGTAAACATGCAGTCTACTACCATCAGTACACACACTCTCTTAACACTTCAGATAAATGGTGATTCAGTGAGCGGTACAATGTGCAGCAATCTGTATGTCCCCAATATGGAGCCTATGTATTAGTAGTATGAACATTTAGATACATGCACACCTTTGCTTAGAATGCTTTACTTTCTGGCATAGACTGACACATTTGAAATCTTTCTTGCAGTCTCCTGTGTCCCTTTTAGTATATAGCTATAGTGCAGGTAAATCCAGTTAATCATGTGAGCATTCAATAAAATTGAATGGAATACTGTTGCACATCAACACAGGATGGATGCATACATGGTACGCATGGTGACACTCCGCACACACACCTGCTCACCACACTTGATTACAAATAACCTTGTCTGTCCACGCTGGTATCAAGCTAAATGTTTTTCTTTTCTCACACCGGACCTGATCAGCATTCCTACTTTATAAACTTCTGCTATTATCTCTAATAGAAACACAGATCACCAATGAGTTGACAGTCTCCGATGAGAGGACCATCAGTGTAGTGTTGAAATAACTTGCAGTCTCGAATGAAAGTGAAGTTGGCTTATTGGAGACAAACACTAATGAATGAATAAAGCATAAGAGATATGTAAGTCCAACGTTTGTGCTCTACCACGGTACACAGCTGCAGTAAACAGTGCCATGCCAATGCTGTTACAGGAAGACCACATATTGCAAAATGGGAAATTTTCCCACAAGGGAGAGTTACAGAAAGTCGTGGATTGATGGAAATCAGGAACTGTTGACATATTAAAAAAAAATTCTAGAATGTGCCAGGCTAAAACTGTGCTGGGCTGTGCTGGATGGAGCAGATCTTCTGTATCTATTGTGAAATTAATATGTTGCAACATACTGTATATATTCTTCCATGTATAAGCTCACCCGTGCATAAGCCCATGTCAATGCTGCAGTTCCCACATACCCATGTATAAGCCCACCTGAAAGTCCTATCGGTAGCTTCACAGCTTCTGGTTGAAACCCTGACATTATTACCTTCAGGGAAGTTAGTTGTGCTAATCCTGCTACAAAATCTCTTTCAAGTTGCATGGAATTTCGTCTTTGACTGATTAACTTTGAGGGACAGGGCTAAAACTCCTCGATTTCCTACCGTGTAAAACTTAAAGGGTTTTGATGCCCTATGCTCTTTTCACATGTGTCTATAAGCACACGTGTTATAAGCCCAGATAATGGGGCATTTGAAAGGAATAAAAGCCTGGGGCTACATGGAAGAATACGATAGGCTGCATGGTTTGCCAAAAAAAAAAAAAAACGTAGTCAACACCCACCATGAAAGTTTCCCATTTTACAATGCCATCATTGTTGCAATAGTTGCCCATGCTTCATAATTAATTTGTCCCTCTAAATCAGTAAAAACAAAGCTTTGAAAAAAACAAACAACCAGGCTAGATAAATCAAATCCTTGAGCTGCATACTGAAAAATGCCTCTGGCAACACAATCTCTCCATCTTTTTGTTTGTGCTTTTACTTATAAAAGATAAATCAAATAATTGTATTGTTAATGTGCATCGGCCAGTCGCACATTTTAGGAATCAAGGGCTTTTGCACGGCCTTACTTAGCACCCTAGACATGGCCCTACTGAAGTAGGTGAAGCCCCCCCCCCTCTCTCTCTCTCTCCCTATTATTTCAAGACCCTGGGTGACGGTCCAGCCTTCCAGTCTCAGTTAGAAATTGAGTGCCCTAGCGGATTTGAACCTGCAGAGAATCGCTACCACCAGAATAGACTTTGTGTGTGCTAACCACCTGCATCACTGAGGTTGGTCTTATGACTACCAGTAGGCTGTAGAATCATCATGTACACATTGAAACACAACGTGAGTGCATGAAGACATGCAAAACAAGAAGATGCAGTGAATCTTGTGCTGACTATAAAAATTAGTGTAAGGGCTAGCACCAATCAAAAAGGCACATCCAAAACAATAATTAAGCTCCTGGACAGCTATTAACACAAATATATGGTGTGCACATAGTGATGTACTGTGAATTTAGATATCTCTTTATGTACTTTGAAGTATATTCTATTTTCGTATACTGTAGAATGGGAAATTTTTGTTTGCAGAATATTTCATCAACTCTTGAAAGTGACCTTTCATTTGAAATTAATTTTCATTATCCAAGTTTTGAGAGTCAAAATATCTAGCTTTACGCCACCTGCACTATACTGTAGGACTAATGGATGAAAAATTTAGTTTGAAATTAAGTTTAGTTAATTCTGGTGGCCTAACCAAATTAATGAAAATAGAACCCAAACAAAACAATTTCCATTTCTGGAATATTTCGCTGAGACAAGCCAATGTCCTTCAATAAAATGCATACTAAATTGATGATGATCCAGTGAGGAGATATGAACAGATGGGATTGAACTTTGTGGCTTGTTGAAATAACAAAATAAATGACTGGTACACAGTCCTATGTAAGGTTGAAATACTAAAGGCATAGTCTCTAGTCAAATGACTACCTCCAGTAAATAGCCATGGAGGGAGTGCATTGAAACAAAAAAAAGCAATGTGTTTTTGTCAGAGATAATACGGATCATCTTAATCCTTATATTAGTCCAGCATATGCATACCTAACTTTCCTAAAAATCTTTCTAGTGTTATTTACCCTACCCCTCCCCCTCCCCCCAAAAAATTAAGGGGATATGTCCAACCATCAGACATTTTCCCAGTCTGAACTACATGTTTGAAATGAATTTGTGCGATAAAGGCATACTGAGATATATATTGAACAGTCGATGAAATACCCAGTCATAAGCTACTAGTAGTATAATCCCTCATGTGTGGGTGGCCAGAATCAGTGCCAACTGTTCAAGGTTGTCATTAGTAGTACATATGCCAATTACCAGTAGACTTATCGCTACAGTGTATCTCCATTACCACGCACTGACTTACTGTATGTTAGTATTGATTTAGTGCTATGATGTTAGATGGGAAGAGGAAGACCCACCTGACTCAGCTATATAGACAGGAGAGAGAAACCAGGACTGGAGAGGGCAGAGCAAAGTACTAAAAGAAGAAGAGAGCAAAAACACATGTGTTAACGGAGAGGTAAGCCCTACACTGGAGACAGTGGATCAAACAGTGTATTCTGACCTTGATCCTGGTCACCCATCTCTGAGGGGTTTTATGAAAGCTAGTGAGTGGTGAAGAGATGATTGCATGTTGCAGCTGGTGACTTTCTTGCAATTGTGTGAGCACTTCAGTCTACAGAGTCTAAATCTGTGTACATGTACAGCTGATTTGCAGCTATGTAACCACCGCTGTTACTGGGCTCAAGCTACCTTAAGATGCTTCCCTCACAGTTCCCATGGTAACAACAAAGTAGAGGAGGCGGTTGCAAGTCATTTTCTTCTAGAAATCTACAAAGCCTGTACTTACAGGCTAATCTGTTAATTTTCAAGGGCATGTTTAAATAGGCCATTCTTCGCTCTAAGGCAAATAAAACAGATAACTCCCACCACAATGTCAAGGCAGAATGTGCCAGCTTTGAGTTAACATTTCTTCCTTTATTTGTTTCTGGCAATTCCTTGTCTAGGTCCTTTGTCACAGGCGTGTCTCCCAGCAACACCTTCATATCATCCACCACCACAGGGTGAGCAAATGTGACTATCTCCTTGTTTCAGTTCAAAAAATTGCTCATAAACGTTTTTGCAGTCACATTGTTAGGAGTGACATTTGCATTATAGTTTATTACTAGCACGTGAAAGCATGTGGTAGTATTTGTGTGTAAAACCACCTGAGTGTACTTGTGTTTTGTCTATTTAAGTTCCTGTTTGGCATCAGTTGACTCAGTTCAAAAAAGCTCTGTAACTTCAAACACCTATGCAATCCTTTGAAAATTCACTGCTTGTACAATGCAGATAAGAAAATCCAGCTATTGAAGAACTTATTACTATTCAGAAGACGGACATGAAAAGGAATAGTTCTATTCTATTTTGTCACTTAAGGTGGTTCAATGCAGTTGAGACGTCACTATGGCAAGGCCTATTCTTTAATTGCATTATATTTCATACACCATCAATTTTTCTGCAGCTTTCGTAGTTGAAGCAAATGTACCAATATTATACTCTTATCCAAAAATGTCTCACGTGAGTGATAAGCCAACTTGCAAGTGACAAGCAGCTGGCTGCTTTGCACAAGGGTGTATAGAGTCAGGTGTGTTGGCACGATGGTCTGAATAGCATGACAGCTTGGTGTGACTGAATAGGAGTACGAATTTTTGTTGTTATGAATTGTCAATAGTTGAAAACTATGAAAATTGTACTTGTACGAAATATAATACAATAACAGTACATTCGAACTTATATGCCCTCTGTGTTCTGTCATAGTGATGTCACAACTTAGATGCCCTCTGTGTTCTGCCATAGTGATGTCACAACTTAGATGCCCTCTGTGTTCTGCCATAGTGACGTCACAACTTAGATGCCCTCTGTGTTCTGCCATAGGGACGTCACAACTTAGATGCCCTCTGTGTTCTGCCATAGTGATGTCACAACTTAGATGCCCTCTGTGTTCTGCCATAGGGACGTCACAACTTAGATGCCCTCTGTGTTCTGTCATAGTGACATCACAACTTAGATGCCCTCTGTGTTCTGCCATAATGACGTCACAACTTAGATGCCCTCTGTGTTCTGCCATAGTGACGTCACAACTTATATGCTCTCTGTGTTCTACCATAGTGACGTCACAACTTAGATGCCCTCTGTGTTCTGCCATAGTGATGTCACAACTGGGTCAAGTCACCTTAAAGCATTGTTTCCTTGATTTATTTCTTTTCTTGACATTTTTTACTTACGTAAGCTATTCCCTCCTATAGCAGCAAACTTTATCTGTTTCAAGAATGAAAAATTTAACCAACCTAATATGGGACAATTTTGTTGCTGGCTTTGTTTTAGGGCCACTGGCTCTTGTACGAGCTGACAGCCCAGACTACGAAAGGGTCAAGGCTTGGTTTGAAAGCCAATGGTGCCTAGAGAAGAGTGACTTGCCTAGAGTGCAGGCCATTTTTAAAGTGACCACATGCCAAATAGACTATCAGTTCCACTCTCGCCTTGCTGCTGTGGGCAACCAAGATGGCTGGCATTTCCACGGAACATCTCTCAACTGTAATCTTCTCAAGAACCTGGCAGCATGCAGTGACCAAACGTGCTCTGTTTGCAACATCAGTCGTGATGGTTTTGACATGAGGCTTGTGCAAAGTAACATCAGCTTCCAGCGATTTGGCCACGGCATCTACCTCGCACCAAACTCCTCTAAATGCCACGACTACACAAGGGGAAAGTTTGGGGTGAGGGCAATGCTATTCTGCCGTGTTGCGGTTGGTAAGAAGTACGTTACGTACAACGGTGATGACTCCTTAACGCAACCTCCCGATGGTTATGACTGTGTATATGGTGAACAAGGATTTGAGCTCAATTATGATGAGGTAGTTGTTTATCGTGCTGATGCTGTCCGTCCCGAATATGTAGTTGTATACTCAAAAGACGGTGACAGGAAAATTGCAAAATAAATTTAGTAAAACGCTAGCGTATTTAACCATTACTGATGATCAATGGTGAGCATGGAATTGGGAAAATATTTCCGTTTGTCACAACTTGTATCGTGATTTCTTATGTGAAATACAGCAATCATATTTCCATGAATTCTAGAAATTTTTAAGGCTTTTTATCGTTGGCAAAATTTGTGCTGCAAAAACTTTTCTTATAATTTTAAGATTTACAATGAAATTTTTCTTTCATTTCATTTGGAATGCTGGCATTGAAATGACACCCTCGGACTAAACACACCCACGAGTTGAAATAATATCTGGCAGACACCCAAGGAAATATGAAGCTAAATTATGAGAAAAATTTCTTAGAAAATGATGTCATGTAAAAATTAAGGAGAAATGAAACATTGCACAGTTAAAGGAAGAAAGCAACAACACAAAGACAAGTACTAACAAGAAAGACAAGTATTACGTGTAAGAAGGATATTAAGCGCTCAAACAGATAATCACAGAGCAGCTGTCATGCAAAATAGTTGACAGATTAAACTACCACCCAATTGTGTAACATGCATGCATGTTTGCTCTCAAGTCTTATAATTGGCTTAATAATTAAAATCAAATGAAACCGCAAGAGTCCTTATATACAAAAGTTAAGATGAAGATTCTTCGACGCCATCCACCTCATCTTTGCCGACAGACTCTTCTTGAGGATCCTTTCTGTCGTCAGTGTTTGTGCACTCTTGATGATCATCTCCACTTGGTCTGCTTTTATCTTTTGAAGAGGGAGGTTTCAATTGGTCTTCTGATATTGTTTGCATTGTGCATGGCAGCTCTTCTTGTTGTGACCCGCTTGGTGTTTTGCTGTTAGATTGTCCTGACGAGCGCTTGCCGACAGATACTCTGCTAACTGTCGCTATCTTTTTCCACACTGACTGTATGTGACCATCCACGGCTTTTGTCATTGACTCTTCTCTGAATGCATTAAGATCA
The DNA here is from genome assembly GCA_028565695.1 of Nicola tetela. Lineage (NCBI taxonomy): Eukaryota > Metazoa > Porifera > Calcarea > Clathrinida > Clathrinidae > Nicola > Nicola tetela. Next base: position 18,677 of record JAOWAW010033352.1, on the reverse strand, counting down.
GACAAAAATGGTGTAAGGATACTTAACCTTTTTGTTCCGGAAAGAACACCAATATATGATTAAAGACAGTTCAAGCGAGAGCCAGATTCTGGAAATAAATCTGTTCATCAAAACAAAACCCTCCACTGGTTGTTTGTAAAGATGGAGGCCTGCACACAAGTTCTTGTAGGAAAATCTCAAATCATTGTTTCTGATTTGTATATCAGGAAACCCTCAGCTACTTGCAGAAGTTAATGAGCAATTATGCTTCACACTAATCACAGATGGCATCAAGAAGTTTTGGCTAAAAATCTCACAGGGCTACAGAGAAGGCAACTGAGTATATGTGTCTTACTTTGTACTTTGACATGTATTGACGAGATGGCTGTGAATGTCAAGGTGTGTAATCGTTACACCAATACCATTAACATCTGCAGCATGTCGAGGGATACCAGCACGCTCTCTCCACTCAGAAACCTCTTTCTGTGGAAACAAGTGAGGCAGAGAGAAAAGGAACGTTGGGCTGCCTTTTAAAAATAAGGCTTAAACTTTATGTTTTGGGACAAAATTCCTCAAATCCCTAAGTATCTCTCTTGTGTGCACTCTCTGTTTCTCTCACTTACTCTCAACACATGAATGAGTTCTTTGAGCTCACGAACTTCTTCTTCAGTTAGATTCAGTTTGTGCTTCAAATGGTGGCGTTTCTCTCGTTCCTGCTCCTCAATAGCAACCATCACACCTTCAAAACACCCAAACAGAAAACAGATCAATCCGATGAGTACTTGTCTGAGAACAACCTCCTTTTTTGCAAAATCATGCACACAGAGTATGGTGATGTGAAAGTTTGACAAGTAAGCACTGTGTGAGGGTAAATACAAAATCCAGACAACAAAAGGACATCCAAACCGCAAGTTAGCACACAGCACGTATCTCACCATTTAGAATTCTAGTGACACGCCAAAACCGCAGCAGAATGAGGAGACTGACTCCATCATTTGAGTGACCTCTACATGTGTATGCAAGAAAAACATTATCAAAAACAGGACACAACATGGAACATGGCCGCAGGGTAAACTGTGGAGAAATCTTGAACTACTTTAGGAATTGAAGGTTTCCATGACCATACAAGCAAAGCTCAACAAGAACTTGATCATGACCTGCTGACAAACACTCTTCTGCTGCTCAAAATACAAAAGCAAAACAACTGAATTTGAAATCACACAGTCAGATATGGTTATGTTGCTCTTTTTGGTAACTTTAAGAGGACAGCATGTGTGAGGTGTCATGTAACAAACACATTCAACTGCAAATGTCCATTCCCTCCTTTAGTAGAGGATTTCATGAGAGAAGAAAATGATATCAAATAGTGAGTTGACTTACCCAATTGTCAAATCTAAAATAAATGAAACAACGACGACGATGGCATCAAACACCTGAAACAAAGACAATGTCACCAAAAAAAACCTTGCCTCATTCACAAGACACAATGGCACAAAAATACTGTTATTTTTTTCACCAGATACAATGTTATATAAAACAACCTTGTCTTGTTCACCGGACACAATGCCACATAAAAAACCTTGCCTCATTCACCAGACACAATCTCGAAAAAAATTCAATCTTAATTGCCTTGTTTATCAGATACAGAGTTGTTAGGCTTGTTGGAATTAGTTGTTCTTCTGAGACATACCTCTAGTTTGTGGTGAAAGAAATGTGCTCCAAGAACCAAAACCTTCACTGTCACCTGTCAATGAAATAAGAACAGCTTAGGCAATCATTATTCCGATGTTGATTACAATATTGTTAGTAAGTGCTGGGACAGTGCCACTTATCACCCTGGCTGTAATATGTTCATAGGTATGGGGGTGGTGAAGAGGAACGAAGTGAGCCAGAACTGCAGTGAACATTTCTAGCTGTTTAGTCACGAAGTTTACCTCGAGGACGAAGAAGGAGAGGACACCCAGACCAAGGTAATGGAGAACATCTGCAGGATTTACATCATGATGAGAACCAGCTGTACAAGAAAGCACACTCATGATGAGAACCAGCTGTACAAGAAAGCACACAACTATAATTGCATACAGTAGTGAAGTCTTGGGAGGGAAATTCTGCATAAATGATAACGCACATACAAAACAATAGAAAGGAAAAATTGAAGGAAGACAAAATGAGTGTGTGTGTGAGCTGTTTAGTCAGCAACTTTCATTGTGCTCTACAATACAGACTCAAATGATGATGTAGAATACACTGCTTATGTGTGCAGCCCACCCAATACGTGTAATGCCTTCCAGTCAAATCAAACACAACCACAACTTCCTCAACACTCTTCATCTTGACAACATCCGGCAACACTCAAAACATTCAATGACTAAAAAAACACAAAAATTAATGCTTTTTTTACATGCCCTAAATCGGTACAGATGAATTTACATGCCAGCTCTGCAAGAGAAAAAAATTCCTCGTGGGCACAACATGATAGGAGTACAGACACCCCCGACTTCAGGATAAATGTTCTATGCTTGACACTACAAGTTTACCCTCAGCTATAGATGTACATTTCATGTACTATCTTATGCATGTTTTACATTCTGCAAAATGGGAAATTTTTGCAAATGGATGGAAATCATGAACTTTATACACAGGAAAAATACCCTGGACTGTGCCAGCCTATAGCTATGGTGTGCTGGATGGAACAGGCCTTGTATAAATTATGAAAACAACCCATCATGAAACAGGCTGCTTTGCCAAAAATGTGCTCAAAACCCGCCACAAAATTTCCTCTTTTACAGTACACACTTGCATGCACCATTTAGGTGCACGAGCCACTTACGGGGCAGGCAGCGCTTCTTTCCACTGTTGTAAATGCACTCGGTGTAATTGTGGTGAAAGTGACAGGCATGGCCATCCATATCAGTGCCATTGACTCGGCGGAGTGTTGGGCAGTTCTTTGATGAGCGGCAATCATTTTCCGCTGAGCAAACGAAGGAATAACATCACCAGGTTACTAACTCTCTTGGTTGTTGAACACACCAGTACTACATGTACTCTATCCAAAATATCCCCCTCAATTCCTGCGACAAGTGGACATTTTGAAATCAAGACAAGCAGTTGAGGTTCATTTGTGTTTTGCAGGAAAACTTACTGAGCACCTCCAAGTCAAAGAAGAGTTCAGAGAGGACAATCAGAACATCGACCATCACCATGGTGACAATGAACATGTGAAAGTGATGGTTTCTTGTCATGAAGTTAGCGAGATTACTCCGTGATTTCCAGCTGAGATCAATAACAACAGGGCAAAACACACACACAGGATAGCTTAGTCAAAGGGGACAATGAATGGATTTACAATGCTGGTCATAAGCTAAAAAGTGACAATACATGACAAGCATTTACACTGCAGTCATTTGTTTTCCTCAGTGTTGTTATGTAAACATGCAGCATAAGACTACCTGTCTGTTATGTTTTGTGGGACAAAGAACATTGATCTTTGCAATGCAATTTCTCACTAAGAAAACTGCCTAACACAAATCTTCACACTTTATATTACTAGTATATACACAGGTCTACTATGTACTGTCATGCATGGAGATTGTTTGTATGACATTTACCCTGGCAGAATAACCATATTCAGGTTGGTCGAGCTTCCTTAACTATTTTAATACCCTCGGTGAAGGTCCAGCAAAACGTCCCAGCCTTAAGAAGTAAAAGTCTGAGTGGATTTGAACCTGCAACAAATTGCCACCATCTGAACAGAACGTGTGCATGCTAACCACAGCACTGAGATTGGTCATGACCACTGAGGATGGTACTAATTAGTGATGTTTGTGATGTTGACTTTACTCAGATCAACAAAATGGTATTCTTTTATCATAAGCTACAGGTAGGCATTAACACACACACACACACAGTCACACACATACCCATACTCATGCATACAATCATACGCATACTTGCACACACACACACACACACACACACACACACACACACACACACACACACACAACACACACAATCAAACTCACCAGCACACAATGACACACACTACAACATATGTACATGAAGGTACATGCACAATGACAGACACATATGCTCACACATACACAACCAGTATGTTTGTCCACCCATATGAACTGACCCTATACCTAGTAAGGTATGTTTATTTGGGCTGTGTGTGCTAAGAGGGGGTGAATGTCTTTTTCATAGGACACAGACAGGCAAACTCTCTCACACACATGCTCTCTGTTACCCAAATCACTAAGCCTTAGTCATACCTGTCCTTAAAACTGACGACAGGCTCCAATTGATGTTCAAGTTCTTCAGCATGTTGTTCAGCATAGTCGACATCATCTAAATCAACCAGTTCTGGTGGTAGCTCCAAGTTCACACTAGTTTGTGTCTTTGCCTCGGATGGGCTTTTCTTGGAACTCTTCTTGGAGGAGCGTCTTGACCAGAAGAAATTTTCTTCTGGCATTACCTCCGAACTGCTTGAAGTCCTTTCACTAAGTCGTCTGCTTGCAAAAAATAAACAATAGAAAGCAAGGCTTGCTGAACATGTGACCATAACCTTGAAACTCTCCTGCCTGGATTTCCAGAATCAAATTCTCACCTCCTCTTCCATGTGATCACAATGTTATATTTAAGGTGTCCCACAACACTATTTTTTTATATTGAGGTCCTCCTACCCCTTCGTAGCCCAACATCAGTGGTGTAAGTGGTTACTGTACACAATTTCTATCCAGCTGGGAATTCACCGGATTCCAATCTGCTTAGGCACTCACTTTTGTAAGTTGGAAGGCCTTGCTGGACCTTCACCCATGCAAGATCTTAGTGCACTTTGGGCAGCTTCACCTACTTCAGTGGGGTAATGTCTCTTGTATCAGATAAGGTCATGAGAAAGCCCTCTAAAACGCTCTGCTGGCCAATGCACACAAAAGGTATATTCACTTTACCTTTACTAGTACCCTTAAATTTTCCATCATAGCAATGCATGGAAATATCTGCAATGCAACAGGGCTGTCTAAGATGGTCTACATGATTGTGAATCTTCTTGCTGTGTAGCCTGGTGACTCTCTTGTTTGTGAACTTTGCAGCCTCTAATGGCCCTTTATGTCTTCACCAAGAGAACTGATCTGCTGGCTATTTTGGCACATTTATTTTGCTGCTTTGCGCATTAGTGTTGAGAACTCAGCTGTAAGCTCTGCACTATGATTCTATCTATGGTAAGTTGTTACAAAACCCTGCAGTGTGTAGTGCCTGGTGCTATGAAATCACCAGGAGGCTGTCATTCACTACTGACTTGTGAAATCACCAGGAGGCTGTCATTCACTACTGACTTGCGAAATCACCAGGAGGCTGTCATTCACTACTGACTTGTGAAATCACCAGGAGGCTGT